>JAQJVL010001632.1:40000-162436 GCA_035578905.1 Stictocephala bisonia | reverse complement strand
TTTGGAACTCTTAAAACGTATATAAGTTTTTAATAATCCTTTAAATTTCCTTTAACCCTATCAATTTGATAAACCTGTAGTACATCAATGCCAGGACTAATAAATGATTATATTCTTTTACTGAAAATTAAGAAATATGAATATGAAACGACTAAAATTTAATTACTTTTGAAACAAAACAAAAAATTATTCACAATTCTTCTTTTAATTATCTATTTGGATAATTTATTTCATTGGGTTTCTGTAAAACGATATTTATTTCTAATTATCAGTAATACAATTTTGCATAAGAGTTAGGGGGAGATCAGTGACCAATATTAATGGATCTGAAATATCACATTTGGATTGACAGTACGGGGTAGTAATTATGAATTACTGTCAGAATTAAAATAGTCCTCGTCAATAACCATCGATAGCGGATTTATGTAAATCCACTAAGCCTAAATAACTGTTCCGTTGGTTGAGCTTTACAATGAGTCATATTATGTGGACTAATGCATTCCTTTCAAATAAAGTAGATATGTTTTCACAAATATTCTGCAAACGACACTTTTAAGAGTGTATACATCTATTACTAACGTCTTTAAACATGTTATTATTTTATTGGAAGCTGGGTTTTTGCAAGGTAAGTTAAAAAATATTGTTATGCATTAAAACATTTTTTTCGTCTATTTTTAAGACGTTCTGTCATAGAGATATGGGTGAATACTGAGGATGTGAATGAATGAGACGTAATGATTGACCTGAGTTTGACCTACCTAAGAAAGGACATTTTATTAGTATCCCAAACAGCCCTGGGCAACTATGGGGGCCTACCAGCTTTACGAGGGGATCTAAACACACGTAGTGTTGGTCTAATTTTCAGCTACCTAGCAAGTCTAACACCCATTTCTCTGTTCATTACATCTGAGCCTTAACTACCATCCAACATGGACACCCCAGACTACTAGTGGGTCACAGAGAAAATAATTACTTTTCCTAAGGAATAACAGACAAAAGTATACACAATTTAGTTTTTTGTAACTATGGAAGGGTACTACTACCTACTACATATATTTTTGGGATATACGACAATATGTAATAAACTTTAGTACCTTTAGTAATAACACTATTCTTTTTATTTGTTTTGCAAATTTTCTTAAAATACAGATTAAAACGTATATGTATAGAAAGATGTGCTTGAGTTATATCTAGGGTAAACAGAGGACAATATGATAGTTATAGGTAGGGTGTGTAATTAAGTAATCGAGAATCGTGGTAATGGTGCAGATAAAATTTATCTGCACCATTTAATGTGATCGAATAACATGTAGGGTACAATGCTGGTCGTAAGATGTAAGTGGGGTAGATTTAGTGTGCGCGCGTGCGTGCGTGGTTTTGTGTGTGGTTGTGTGTGTGTGTGTGTGTGTGTGTGTGTGTGTGTGTGTGTGTGTGTGTGTGTGTGTGTGTGTGTGTGTGTGTGTGTGTGTGTGTGTGTGTGTGTGTGTGTGTGTGTGTGTGTGTGTGTGTGTGTGTGTGTGTGTGTGTGTGTGTGTGTGTGTGTGTGTGTGTAAAATATAACATACGTATTATATTATGACTAACACTATACAATTAAGGTCACATTGGACTAATTCTGAGATAAATCATGCCAAAAAAGGGAGAGGTAAATAGCTGATTCATCCTTTTCAACCCTCCTTACCCACGCATCGTACCACCCCATCCCATACTCAATAACCCTTTATCTAGAGAGTTTTAAATATTCATTGCGTCAAAGTTCCCATGTCCATGACATTCAACAATTAACATACTGTGAATTCAATAACAAGTTTTTAAATTTAAAAATAAGGCTAGCCAAGTCCTTGCCTAGTATGAACTCCAAAAACTGCACTGCAAAAACAATGAGAATAACAAAATTCCCTTCTTTATATTACATTTTACAAATGTTTCACAAAATATTTCAAAATTGTATTATACTTTACTATGACTTAATTTGCTTTAATATTTTATTTAACAGTTTCACTATTGCAAAATCGATTAGTCAAAGAGATTTGAGACAAGTAATTTTAGTAATATTGTCGTTTCCGTTATGTATTTTTTGGTAGAGATAATAATTAAATACTTGATATTATTTGAACATTTTAATAAACAGCTTTAAAATATTTAGTAACAATTCATGTAGTAGTTAACAGTTTCAATTAAATTCAGTAAATCTATTAGTGTTCCTGTATTTCAATGAGAAAGTAATTTCACAGATGTTAAGCACAGATCCCAACCGACTTAACCCCAGGAACAGCTAACGAAATGTAACACACATATTAAACGGAAGCACAATGGTTAAATTTTTTTTAGAATATCCCTGGATAATGACAGTTAAGTTGTTATAGTTTATAGGGGACTAGGACTAATGTTTTTAAATATATTTTATTTGGGGTTTTACGATATTATTTGCACTATTATAATAAATATGTAAATTTGAAGTGATTAACTGATCCAAGATTTTAAAAAGTTTCATATACGTAAGAAGATTTCAAAGCTTGAATAGTAATTAATAAAATATCAGGTTAACTGCCATTCGTGAGGTTTCTATAAATTGGTGTAGTAGTATTTATTTTAATAAAATGGTTGCAAAATAATAAAACATCTTTACGTAATTTGATAAAAATTATTGTAAAATATACACATCCTTTATCTTTGTTCATTTGCATATTTTGTTGACAACTTTTTACATTGATAATGTATCTGCTAATAGTTAAATTAGTCGAAATCTTACTATAAGTTGCACATTTTCCTAATGATTCATCCTCAAATGGCTCAATACTATTGTACCTGTTTATGGGGTAGGGGGTCAACACTACGGTGTGTATAGTCCCAACTACACTAAAATAAAGGTGGGAGTTTTAAAATTTGTAATAGTGTTGGACCAATATTAAAAAAGGATTGAAGCCTGCCATAAACATATAAACACTATATTATAGTGGAATGGGTCCGCTAAATAAACTATTGGGGAGGGGGTCAACCTACTAAAATTGAAGGGGAAAAGGCTCAAAATATTTAATTATAAAGCTTTAAATTATTTATTATTTGGAAAGCGGTTCCCAACTTATGTTTTTGGGGGGTTTGTCAACATATTGGCTAGTTCCAAATTCTTCTGTTTGGGGGCCCCTGGCCCCAAATTTAGGTGTATATGGGCTTTAAATTTATTTATTATAGGTGGTCAACAAATTTAAATGATTAGGTGTGCCCTAACACACCTAATCAGGCGTTAAAAAATTTTATTATAATCCTAAAATTATGCCCTAAAAGGTGGGGGGGGTTTTTTATTTTTTAAAATGTTTATGGGGGTTAACATATTCCCTGTATGGGTTTTTAACATACAGGTGTGTATAGTTTCCGGATAACATATTTTCCAAAAATATGGTTTAAGTAAAATAGTGTGTATGGGGGCCGGGCTAATTTTGTACGTGTAAAAGGGGGGCGGGGGGTCAATTAAACTGAGGTTTGGGGTGGGTCATCACCACTGTACGTGTATAGGTGGGCGGGTGGGTCAACACCATTGTACATGATTACTCTCGTGAAGTCCGGCGGGTATGAGGTGAAACGAGTTCTGAGATAACAATTTTCAACTTTACGATAGCATTCTAAATCATTAAAATGACCTTGTTTTCCAATAGATTTGTTATTGTTTATTTATTGAATTACCCGACTTGACTTCTGAGCACTCTTACAGCAAATGCTAGAACTACTAGAAGTTTGAGAATACTACAACCAATGGTGTTACAATGTAAGCCAGTTGCAACCATAGCAATGCCTTTATCTTACATTATTGCTACGTTTAAAAGTAAAACTACTAATGTAAGAAAATGTTTTTATATTTGGCAGGTTATTTAAAATAACAATGGTAGAATGTAAATTAAATATATGCAAATGTAATAAGTACCCACATATTTGGGGGAGCAATATATTTGTATAAAAAAATATATATACTTTAAATAATTTTAAAGCATATGATACTAAACAAAATAAAAATAATAAAACAAATAAACCAAAACTTTACCATACCATAATGAAACTTACAGTTTTTGTCATTTTCTATGTAATTTTCTTCTTCGAATATAATATATAACCTTAATACTAAGAATTATTCAAATGATGTTATATCTAGACTATATTCCACAATCAACCACGTTAAATTGCTATGCAGGGTGATTGGTATCTAGTGTGAAAATACTTTCATATCAAAACTTGATACTTCGAAATTATTATAAGGTCACATATAAAACGGTTTACGTCTTCTTATCTAGTAGCTTTAAGATAAAAAAGAATTTACTTTTAAAAATCGTATGGTAACTTATTTAAGAAAACATATGTTTTCCTTAAATTTAATAACACTGAAACCAATATTATCTAAATTATTTTTATAAAGATTATAAATGAGCCGCTTTCCTCTAAAATAAGTGTTAACTTCTTCATGAAGCGAAATCTAAACACACTATTTTTGCTACATCAATTATAGGTTGCCTCAACTACCCGACGTAGATGTACGTGGCGCAGCTTTTCATTGGCCAGCAGCTCTTTAGATCTAATGCCTATGGATTATAGTTTAATGAAGGAAGACGTTTAATCCACAGCTGTCATCTCAGAGGAAGAACTTCGAAACAGTATCTTGGAACCTGCTACAAAATTATGAGAAAAGCTATCGTATTTGTTATGATTGCTTAATTCAGGAAGAGATCAAAAGATTATATGAGGAGAGGAGGTAGGCAATTTGAAATTGTAACTTTATAACAAATTTCAGTGTTTCTTTAGTGGTATTAACGTTTTATCAATATTGGTTTTCTTTCAACACAAATTAATATTTTTTTTATCTATAATCTCAATTTTCTCTCATGGCAACAATTCTAAAAGAAGACACATTTTAAAGAATCATAGTATTTTATGCAATCCAATTTTAACACTGGTTGTTTATTTATTTTAAATTTATCTCTAATGACGAATGAGATATACATCTTTTAGTATTTTATTCAGAATAAAGAAAGTCTATGTCTAATACTAAAAAAAATTTAACATTGGAGATGTCTTATCTTTAATATTCAAATAACGTACGTCGTGAGAAGTCAGGTGTGCCAATACAGGACTGCATTTCAAGAAAGTAAATAACTTTGTTGATCTTGTCATTTGTTTCACGATATTCCCATTTCCTGAAATTCGATATCCTGTGTAAATTCGATATAAAGTGTTTGGGAGATTGTAGGCGATAGGTTATATGCTCGGTCTTCTTAATACCGGCACGGCGTCCACTCAATTGTTGCCATGAGCGTGGACACTACTAGAGAAGTCTGGGGTGTCCATGGTGGATGGTAGTCAAGATTCAGATGTTGTGTAAGGAAGAGAACTGAGTGTTAGACTTATGAGTTAGCTGAAAATCAGGCCAACACTACGTAGTTTGGATTCCACGTAAAGCTGTAGGTCTCATAGTTTCTCTGGCTATTGGGCTAATAGTAAATAGTCCTTTCTGAGCTCAGTCGAACTCAGACAATAACAATGATTACACTAGTTATTTTACACTCTTCACACTAATTCGAAATCCATATACGCCCATGACTTGATGATCGTCATCTTAAGAATAAAAAAATTATTAAAAATAAAAAATATGAAATAAATGTTGTATTATTGTTTTTAAATACATGAGAATTTATTGGATTCTAAAAAAATTCAAATTATTATAAATTAAGATAAATCATCAAATTATTTTTAAATGTATGTTGATGTGTACTATACTATACTTATATTTTTTAACATATATACAGCGATTAAGACGAAATATGAATATGTATAGTAAGTATTATTTGAAAATGATCTCTAATCCTCTCTAGTTATTGGTATTAGCCAGTTATTAGCAGCTTAAGATCTTTACACATGTATGTATTGTTGATTTCTTATGGTATACAGGGAGGTTTGCTATAAACGTGTAGTATATTGTCAAGTATAATTTTTTATTTAAACAACTAAAAAACTATGTAATATATTTGGAAAAAGGTGATGTTGTATTAATAAAGAAGTAAAGTGACGTCTTGTCCTCAAGCTAAATCCTATCCAACATGCCACGCATGAACTGCCTCACTGATTCTGTTTATGCTAACTAATAGCTCCGTAAAATAACGCAGGGAGCATTCCATAACTATGTGATCCATTGTTTTTATAGACTCGACGATGTAACATGACTGATATAGTGTCAATTCGTATTTATATTGCCAATACTTATATCTGCCAATGCCAGTTCGGAAGCGACACAACAATGTTTACTCCTTGCGAGGGACGCTCAATCCACCTGCAAGTATTAACGAATCACTAATATGAAACTTATTTCGTCCATTCAAAAACCTTTAGAGTATGGCATAGCTAGTTTTGGGCAATACATTTATACTGCTCAATTGGAAAGTAGTTTGTAGACGTGGATTTTAAGATGTTAAGTGACCTTTCTAACATAGGTGATTCTTTTTTAACGGGAAGATTTGGGGTATTTAAGATCTTATTACTTTTTAAAATATTTTCTCGTGATGTATTATCTCAGGAGGAGCTATATTGCTCGGCGCCTGGAGCTAAGAAAGTGGAGTTGCCACGAGAGTACTAGTTATAGCTCCCATGATCGTAATAAGTTAAACACCAATGGGCTCTAGTATTTACACTATTTATCCATACGAGAGCACTGTATTCAGCAGCTAAATAATCAGAGAAAAAGCATTTTTTCCCAAGCCGTGTGCTTTGGCTCCTAAAGTTGTTTGTTTAAAAAAATATTAAATACTTTATTATAATAAAAATAAATCAATAAAACGGTTTTGAATCATAACTTTTAGGGGTTGAAAGTAGGAATGGGACGTAGGCCTAAACTCACCTTAGTAAAAAAGTTTAAAATGGCAAATGACAGCTGCCAAATTTCTTGACTCATGTCACTTCAGGACATCCAATATAACTGCAAATAAGGGCATACCCCTTCTAACACCCCCCCATCCATACATGCATAAGATGTTCAGACGTTGTTCCAAGCGTTTACAGTCGAGCTCTATGTTATGTGTCTATCATACCGATACAGTGTAATCAACTAATTTCTTTACACAAGAATAAAAATAGAAATATTACTCGAACGTATTATCTTAAATTTTATCAAAAATAAGCATTTAAAAATATTTTAAGACTTGTTTAAAACTGGTATTGGCTTAGGCATGAGGAAATACATACTTAATATGTTAGTTATTTTGTAATGTTAAAATAAAATTATGCGACACTGTTCAAAACCAATATTTAATTGCTTAGTTGCAGTTTTGTACTAAAATTATATACTATATAATCTCTATCATTTTTTAAAAAAGCAGTATTTTTTTAAATGTATAGTTTTATTTTAATATTACGACTTTTGGTTATGGTTCCTTTAGTTGTTTATTACAAGAATTTATTCTTAGTCATTTTGATTTTGAATTTCCCATTTGGACGTTTTTTTCCAGAAAATAAAAATATAAAAAATACAATAATTACATTTTATTATTTGAAATGTATTTTGTGTTATTCAATAACCGCTTTCAAAGCAGAATTACTCAACGTTGTTTGTCTTTAAATTTAAGAATATATATTTTGAAAATAGAATTAACACCATTATTCTGTCATCTCACACTTTGTATATTTATCCAGCAATAACATATTATTTAAAGGCATTTAATAGGGGAATAATACAAATATTCACAAAAGTTATTATTTGTCAGGCTAATTTGTTTAAGTTAAGTTATTTACTTACTTGTTAATTATGGTTGCTGCTCACTTAATAAATATTGTAATTAAACACCGTTTTTTATTCGGGCTTATTCATAGTGTATATTTATCGCGTTTTTTTTTTATAAATTATACTCAAATTTTAAACATCAGTGTACGAACTTGAGTGAGTGGGTTGGGAACACCACCGTACGTGTCTCGGTGGGCCACCTAACCTTACGAGCCACGCGGTCAATACCACCGTACGTGCTAGGGTGGGCAGGTGGGTAATCCCTACTTTGGGAGTATTGGATGTTGGGTTAGACATTACTAAATTTGGTAACGGTAAAAAATTATTCTTACATATTTAAGGTGGAAACCGATTTATATATTATGAAACAAATATAAAAATTATCATGTAGCTATGAAATGTACATGTATCAGTTATTATTATTTCCTAGGGTCTCATAAAAAATATACATAATTCACGGATATCTGTAATTATAAATAATAATCAATTATTGCAAACATTTTTGGATTATTCAGAAAATACCAAACCTAACACAAACGTACAAAAAATTCTTTGACATTTAATTCATTTTACACGTATGTATATACAAGTGATTATACAACAATTATATTTTATATATTATAAGTGTATAATGCATGTAATATATACATAGTATATATGTATACTATATACTTATTATATGGAATTTAATATACGTAAAATAAAATTAAATATTAAACACGATTTGAAATGAAAGAGTTAAGCATTCATTCAACATCATTAATATTATTCTTGCTTATTTAACTAATATAGCAATGACTTAACACTGCAGTGGTCGACCCTCCAGCGTTACGTGAATGGTCGCGTGTCCTACTATTGTAGAACACTGGTTATTTTGCTAACTCGTTAAAATAACTATATTTATTATTTTGGACTTGGGTGTGTAAAATATATAACGTAAACTCTGTTTTATGAGGTATTCTAAACACCAAGCACACTTTCATTATCACCTTCAACCCCATGTGTATTACACCCTGCATTTTGTGTGTCTCCTAATAGTTCCCTGACAGTTTCAAACGCACATAATTACTCAATTGTTAAAACATTCATTAAATAAAAAAATACATGCAAGCATAACAAAATAAAAACAGTACGCGGATGGTCGCGTGATCTACAATAGTAGAACACTAAACTCTTTTGGAGATTGAGTTGAGTACGTGACAACCAGATGCATAGATCTGCATTGGGTTGTGGGGAAGGGTGTGGGGGGAAGGTATTTTAACCATCAAGGCCACAAGTATTGCCAATCGCTCAGGGTGTGAAAAATAATGACCCGTTCTACATTGGTAGAACGCGTGACCACTGCAGTGTTAAAAAAATAGCTTTTGTAATAACCCTTAGAAGAGGCCTAACACTTTTGGAATAAACTATATGATAATATAATAAAAGCAAAGCTTAATATTACTGCCGATATTAGAGCAAAATAATAAATAAAAAAGATTTTCTTTTCCAGCGTAGGAACAAGGAGTGAAACTTGTATAGAAACTAATACAAATATTCAAGGCTTTTTGGATTAAAAAAAAACGAAAAAATGTCAAACATATAAATGTTCTGTTATCGACTGACATTTTAGCTCATCTGTTTATTGATTTTTTAAAAGTAATTTCTTGATATTCTTAATTTTTGGTTTACTAGTTTATTAAATGGTCAATCAAATAAAATTAAATTAAGACAAATTGAAAATTAAACTTTCGAACTCAATTAATAGTAAACCTTCTCATCAATTTACAGTATTAAATTTATTATATATTTAAATACAGCTATTAGTATGATTTTATTTACACTTAGTGACGTAAGGATCATATATGAATTCCACTGGATAGGCGATACTATATGACTTATATAACTACAACTCTAAAACTACTCGTATAAGCGTCATATCCACGTCATAGACGAGTTCAAGACAAACGAATTGAATTCTGCATTTATGTATCTTTTTTATTATGATTATTGAAATAAGTTTTAAATTGATCCCGTTTGAAAATCTGTTACTTGTATATTGATCTATTCTAACTAAATTGGTTTTGTTTTATTTAATTTGATTTAATATTGCTATTACCGAGCTTAATAATGTATATGAGATGTAAAATATATCATTAAACTGATTAAGTACATACAGTTTGAAAATAATAGTTGTATAATTTTAAATAGTCTTACCAATAATCAATATTTATATAAATTATTTGCTTCTTCAAATCTCCGTCTCCAACTATTTATATTGTTAAAACCTGCTTATATATTCAACATTTCTTCCTTATGTATACGGGTTTGTCAACCCGTAATAATGAATATGATAAGTATAGTTTAACTCAGTTTGTAGATCATTGTAACACCTGATCGAAACTAAATTTACAGACTTAGTGTTGGTTAACCGAGCAGATCCCTGTGGTACAGTTAGTGGTGGAGTACAAACCTGGAGGCAAATACCTATCCTCTACCAATAGTCACTGTTTGTCAAACTGGAGGCCAATACCTGTCCTCTACCAATAGTCACTGTTTGTCAAACTCTTAGTTAGAACTGAAAGTTATGAACTTGATATAAAAATAGACTAGAAAACATATGTAAGCATTTATATGATAGACCCTATCATTTTTTTCTGTCTGCGCTCTGGTAATTTATGCTGTTAAATCTGAAAAAAATAAAAATTATTTAAGATTATATGAGACAAATATATTAATAATAATTTAAAGAAATTATTAATGAACACAAACAAGCTCTAAAGCCAAACGAATAAACTTCAGTGAAATATTCTTTTGTAGAACACTTACTAAACAATAATCACGGATATGGAAACCAACATGAAAATTATAAATATCGGTTCGAAATTAAATTGACTGGATTCTCAAGGAGAACTTGAAATGTAGAAACACAACAAAGGAAATCAACACCATGTTGATACAAAAAATAAACCCAATATTCAAAACCATTATACATACAGGGTGATTCATGACGTTCTCCCCCCACTTCTATAGCATATTCTACTACTAAAAACAATGAAAAAATATCATATAAACATAGGTCCAAAAACGCTTCGTTAGTGAGTTACAGCCATCAAAAGATTTCGTCATGGTTCATGGGCAAAAAATGAAATAATATTGTACATAACTTATGGAAAGTTGAATTGAAGGATTGAAATTCCATGATTTCATATGTATTTTCACATGGAAAAGCTAATAAAATAGGTTTGAGAACTGTACCTTAAGTAGTTTTTGAGTAATCCGGGTTAAAATTGGGATATTAGGCGAAAAAATTCAGTTTTTCTCAGTTTAGTGTACAGAAACGTTGTTAAATTGGTTACAAAGGCACACAACTTTCGTACATTATTTGTTTAGAATTTAATTCTGAGTGGATTGATATAATTTGTGTAAAAAATACTACAGAAATAAGAACAGAAACTCAAATTTATTAAATTAAATACATAAATTACCTTAAAAGAACAACAAATTGATTTTCCCAACTTTAGACATGTTTTTTATTACAGTACATGTTCAAAAGTGAGGCCTCCATTTTCGATGCATTTTAAAGCACGTTTGTGTACTGCTTTTGTTGAATTTCTCAATTTTCTTGGGTGTTCCTTTAGCTGTGTAGCAGAATCCGTAATACGGGCAGTTAATTCTTCTCGCGAATTAACTCTTGTCTTGTAGACTAGACCTTTCATCCATCCCCAGATACAATAATCCAATGGAGATAGATCTGGTGATCTTGGTGGCCAAGGGTAAGGCCCTCCACGGCCAATCCATCGTCCAGGAAATTGATCATTCAAGTGAGTAATAACGGCCCGAGAAAAGTGGGGAGGTGCTCCATCATGCTGGAAGAACAAATTTCGTCTGAGATGCAAAGGAATATCCTCAAGCAGCTGTGGCAACTCATCTTGAAGGAAGTGCAAATAAAACTCAGCATTTAGTCGTGCAGGTAGTATGAATGGTCCAATCAGCCAATTGTGTATAAGATCACACCAGACATTGACACTAAATCGGTGTTGAAAGTTCTGTTCAATTACCTCATGAGGATTTTCTTGAGCCCATGAGTGCTCATTGTGCAAGTTGTTGACCCCATCCCTAGTGAACTGTGCTTCATCAGTAAAGAGAATACGCTTGTACAGTTGTTGATTAGTATTTAAAAAGTAGCAAAACTCCAAGCGAAGTGGGCCATCCCCCGGCTGTAGATGTTGAACCCTTTGTTTATGAAATGGATGAAATTGATGTCGCTTGAGTGATCTCCACACAGTTGACTGTGAAACTCCTATCCGCCTAGAGAGACGCCGTGTACTTACACCTGGACTTCGGAGAACAGCGTTAATAATGTTATTATCATCATGTTGGAAAGCACGTTCATAACTAGTACGAATACTTGGTAGTGATCCTGTATCCCGAAGAGTGAGGAAAGTTTCACGTATTGTTTTGGAATCTGGAATCCTCCTATTAGGGTAACGTAGTTCATATTCATATCTAGCAGCTTTAGCATTACCATTACAATAACCCAAAATAAAAACCATATCAGCATATTCTTCCGATGTAAATATGTAAGGCATTATTTCACTGACAAAACAACCAATAGACAACTCGCAGAAAACAATTATTATTGCAATGCACTTCACACAAATAGCTTTTGTAACTTGCAAAACACTACTACAGTACTGTTATACTGTAATGAACAGGTTATGTACAAACCGGATCAGGAAATAATTGTTGACCAGCTGTTGTTCATGCGTTACCAACTTAGGAAAAAAATTAAACAAATTAGAAAAAGGTTTTGCGTACAATATTACGTTGTTATTGGTTGTAAAATGATGCTGGACAATGTTTATTGTTTATTTTTTTGGATTTATCATTTATTATTTACTCTTAGTTTTATTCTTAATAACAATTATAATAATAATTGCATTTGTTAGACCAAAGCAATGATTTTGTTTAATTTGTATAGTAATTTCTTTTGCATTAATAATGTATTTAATTTAATAAATTTGAGTTTCTGTTCTTATTTCTGTAGTATTTTTTACACAACTTATATCAATCTACTCAGAATTAAATTCTAAACAAATAATGTACGAAAGTTGTGTGCCTTTGTAACCAATTTAACAACGTTTCTGTACACTAAACTGAGAAAAACTGAATTTTTTGTCCTAAAACCCAATTTTAACCCGGATTACTCAAAAACTACTTAAGATACAGTTCTCAAACCTATTTTATTAACTTTTCCATGTGAAAATACATATGAAATCATGGAATTTCAATCCTAATATACCTTTCCATAAGTTATGTACAATATTATTTCATTTTTTGCCCATGAACCATGACGAAATCTTTCGATGGCTGTAACTCGCTAACGAAGCGTTTTTGGACCTATGTTTATATGACATTTTTTCATTGTTTTTAGTAGTAGAATATGCTATAGAAGTGGGGGGAGAACTTCATGAATCACCCTGTATAAGAAAAAACACAAAAAATGATAACTAACCTCCAAATCACAAACATTTGCCAATTTAACATATGTTTTCTATATAGTAAATTGTTATATAATTAATTTGTTTTATAACATTTTAGAAAGTAAATACCTACGAAGATGACATAATTGCCGAAACCGGTCGGTGTTAATTCAATAAAATGTTAAAGGGTGGTAGATTGTTATTTTGTATTATACATTCATTATACATAGTGGCCCTACGAAATATAAATAATGGCTAATAATCAGAATGTAATCCAAAAATGTAAGTACATAACACTTAATGTAGCTACTTTAAAATAAGACATCAAATTTTACAAAGATTCTCTGAAATCAAGTGTCATTCCAAAATATGTCTAATTGTTTACTAAATGTAATTCAACCGCAGTACAAAACGCCTTAGACACTGCTAAGAAGATTTGGATATAGAAGAGATAAATTATCCTTACTCTAAATTAAATAATTTGGAAAATACTTTACTAAGATTGAAAGAAGAAATGAGTTCATTATACTTTCCTGAAAGTTTAGAAGAAATATATGAAATTATTAACAATTTGACTTTACCTATGTTACGTAAGAAAAATCATACTTATGAAACGAAATTTAAAAAATTTATAGAAAGTCAACATAAAAATATGAATTCAGATTATGAAGTCAACAAAATAAAATGTTTTCCTATAATTCAAAACTTGACTAATATCCATTTTAATGACGAAGAAAATAATATGTTTAGTAATTCTTTAAGTATAATGTTTATTTCATTAGAAAACCACCATTATAAAATTATAAATAGCGTGTTTAAAATAATCCACTTTCAGCAAACAACATGTGTACGGATAGAGTATTAGTGTATCCTACTTATAATAATCTTAGAAAAAAATTAAAAAATATTATGTTTTATTTCTGTGCAATCTAAATAGATTGTTTATTTTATTTACGTGAAAACAATTTGGCGTAGTATGTTATTATATAGGAATGAAAACTTTATTTATGTTAATACCGTGATACATTTTTTATATTTCTCTTCAGAAATATGTGTTCTATCAAGTGTTACTGTTCTAACAATTATTTTATAATGTTTACAATATGTACTATTTTTCTAGTGTCATTTACACAATTTGCGCATGCTGACTTATGGTGTTATAAGTTTTCTACTCTTTAGAATATTTTCATATATTTTACATTTTCTTATGGCTAATAGATTGTACTAATACAGTATACTAATACAGACCCACCCGCCCACCCACACAGGTACTGTGGTATTGACCCACCTGTCCACCCATACACGTACTGTGGTATTGACCCACCCGCCCACCCATACACGTAATGTCGTATTGACCCTCCCGTCCACCCATACACGTACTGTGGTATTGACAGATACCACAGTAACATAGATATCATAGATATCGTATATAACATAGATATCGTAATCAAATATCAAGACATTAGTAATCAAGAATACTTTAGGTATAATTTCATCATGATTTCGAAAAACCAAAACTTAAAACATTAAGTTTTTTGGTTTAATCGTGTGAGAGATTCATTCCAACAAGACATGACAATAATAATTGAAATATCAACAAAATTGATCAAAAACGATGCTATTCTTATTAAGAAGATAAGGTTAACCAAACTGTAATCATCAAACAAGAGGACTACAAAGATAAAGTATTTGATTTTATAAAAAACAACCCATTTTAAATTTTTACAAAAAGATCCTACCACTAAATATCTAAAAACATTGAATCGGAACATAAATTTTAATGATTTTTCCGATAGAAAAGAACAGACTACAACGAATTAATCCAAAAGCTCTTAAAATACGTAAAAATGGAATACCAATTAGACCTGTAGTTCATTACCAAAATTACTCTTCATACAAATTATGCAAATTCCTCAATCAATTCTTCAAAAACAACACTCAATATACAAATAATTTAAATATAAAAACATACTAGACTTAATATAGAATAATCAACATTCCAGAAGATTATTTATTTATTTCTTTTGATGTACAAAATATTTTAATGAAACAATAAAAATTCTTCGTGGAAATTTAAAAACAATTAATAACCTAACGAAATCTAACATCAACGATGTAATCAACCTAACAAAAGTAAGTGCAAATAAGAACTATTTTGAATTTAATTATACATTTTACAAACATGGGGAAAGTTCGGCAATGGGATCTCTTGTTTCAGGTTTTCTTGCTGATATTTATATTAATGATTTAGAATCATAAAAATCATAAATGATTAAAAGCCTTTTAGAAACAACTCAATGTATTGGCTTCGTTACGTTGATCATGTTATTTGCTTATTCAACGGAACAAAAGATCAACAGATTCAACTCCTAAACTATCTTAATTCCACCTTCAAAATAATCAAATTTAAAATGGAAAGCCAAAATAAAGATATTTATTTTTTTACATTCAATAATTTATCAACATACATCAAAACATAGTTTAAAATTTACAGAGAGAACGCTCAATCAGATCTTATAATCCTAATAAATTGCAATCACCCATAGTGTCATAAAATGGCTTCATATTTATCTCTAAATAGAAGACTTATAGAAGTACCGATTGACAAATATGATTTCAATGAAGAATTCAAAATAATCAAACAAAGAGCAGTGGCTAATGGTTACAAAACTTCAACAATCGACAAAATACGAAATAAATATTTTATACTAATAATTGAAAACCTAACACTCCTTGTACCTGTACAATAGGCCTGAAAACCTGTGCGTGAAGTTTTTACTCCAAGTAAAGTACCAAACTTAAGATAAGTGGGGGATTTGAACGGGAAGTGCAACATTGCCTTTCATCCCAAGCCTGAGCAATTGGACCACAACGCCAGATATCATACTGGCTCTTACTTTATCATATAATTTTATTGCAATACAAGATGTTCTTAAAACATTTACGTATGTACATAATAAAATAATTAAAAACCATATTCTTCCCCGACCATGCAATCCAAAGTATTATTTAAAATAAAGTTGAGTGTAATCAAATCACAAGTACTAATATTTAAGAAACAATATATTGGATACCTGCAATATTTTAATTTCACAGCTTTAAATTTAAGGATTATATTTTTATTGTTACGAATTAAAATACCTCAAAAATAACTCTTAATTTGAAGAATAAGACTACTACAAAAACATTTATTTTGTTGACTGTGTTCTAATTAGTTCAATGCTAGAAAATAAAGCTAATATTATTTTGATCATTATAACACATAAATGTCCTTTATTTTCAGACTGAAGACACGGTTTTTAAGTAGTTTAATTCAATCAAATGTAATATAACGTGCTATACAATTTAATAATAGCACAAAATGAAAAACCCTGACAGAAATGAGGACTCTATATTTCAACAGTCCATTTAACACTTTACTCAGGGATAATTAAGGATACGAGCGGCTCATCCCAGGGGAACTTTATAGCTGGCGTTCTACAAACTTCCCACAACATTGTGAAATGAATTATAGTAGCACACGATGTATTTTCTTACATTTTCTAAATGTTTTATATACTGTATTTTACACATTATTTTTGGTTCCCAAACGTAATAAACAAACTATACAGACTATTGAATCCATAGATCTAATATGCTTTTTATATTGTAATAAATAAAAATTAAATGTTATACTAATTCACGGAAATATATAAAAATATTATTTATATTAAAAATAAACAGGGTTTATTATAACAATCCAGATAGTATTAAATTTTTTTAGATAATGGTATGAACAAATAAATGTAAGTGATATGATTCCCTACCAACATTACCAAGGCATTTTTACTAATAACATTATTTTCTACACAATTTTAGCTGAAAAAAGGATTTATAATTTAAAACTTCTAATAAATATATTTATTTTTAATATAAAATAGTTCAAAGTAATGGTATTAGCAAGTAGTGTTAAATATTATAAAGTTCTATTTTCTTCATTATGAATTCTTCTATATTGGGATACAATAGGCCTAAGTCTTGAATAAACAGTGTTCCACGTCTTCTTTTGTTTAGCTTTGACTCTACGCCCCAAAGCTAACTCATTGGTTGACGTTTCAAAATGACCCTAGGTATTGTTTTTTAATGTAGTTCAGGAATGTATATATATATATATATATATATATACATATCCGGTAGATTTTTTTCAACTACCAAATTAAACCTATTGTGCCACCTTACACTACAATTTTTTGTATACTGCAAATCACTGAACATAGTATTATAATAATTCCATTTGTCGTCCAGTTGCGGTTATCCCTACAACATAATTATTTTATTCTTAGCTGTCGATTAGGGCAGTAGTACTCCATCAACTCCAAAACTCACGATCTCAAATAGTTCACGTACATCATTGGGAGGATTGAAAGCTAAAGCCAAAATCAAGTGCTTTATGACTCGTTTTTCAGGGTCATTATATGAAGCGTGCAGGCCTTCACTCTGAACATGACGGTAGAAGAATTGTCTAAGATGGAAAAACAAGCTGGCAGATGAACACCATCAGATGTGGAGCTACACGTATTCAAGATAGCGATCCTATGACTAAAACTAAAATATTTGTTTTTAAACTACTTTAAAACTCAAACTAATACTATATAATATATATATTTCATATATTAAAATGATTACAAAGAAAAATTTTAATAAAAACAAGGGATTCTCAGTTTTAGAATGAAATTATTGGACCACGCAAATCAAATTAAATAATCCCATAAGCCGCTAGACGGAATGTTGTTTGAATACAACAATATTCTAGTTCTCATTTCGTAAGAGGATTTATTTTTTCACTCGCCTCTTTCCATATTTACCTGTTAATATTAGAGTAAATTAAATTGTATCTGAAAAATTTTGTTTATTCTGGAATATTCACAAAGCAGTTCCATTTGTGTTATATTCTAAAACAAATTACTATTCATTAAATACGAAACGTTAAATTTTTTTAATCACGTACATTATATCAATATTTTAATACAGTACTTTAAGAGTATCCATTTGTAACAACGTTCCTTAACTACTGATATACATATATAAGGACTTTAATAGCAATACTTCATTGTTTATTCAAAGTTCCCTCAGTACCATGTATGCTGAAATTACCTTATTCTGTGTCGTTAACATTCCAAGTTGTGTTTAATTTCATCAAAATTAAAAACTAATACATTGTTGACATAAAGTGTTTAAAAGTAATAAAGATAATAGGTTAGATATTCTTAATCACAACTGGTGAGAAAACAATCAATAAAGAAAAAGAATTAAGTGAGGTTATTTTTAAAATATAAATAAAAACGTTTATCGCTACTACCTAACATTACGAATATTTCATAATGAATAAAATTTAAAATTCCTGCAAAGCGTAAAGATATATTTACGATCGGACTATTATCAACATAGAGTACAAAATTTTATAGAAAAACAAATGCTAATCGGTTATGTTCCTGTGTTTTATTTATCCGAAGTTTGCATAAAAAATCGAAAGAATGTTATTTTTTTAAGAGTTTATGACATTTTTACAAAGTAATTTTCTACACCAGTTATTTAACTTAAAGTATAACTTAGTCATCTATATTTTGGAGAAGAAATATTTGTCATAGAAAGATAACAGGAGTTGTCAGGATATTCAAAGTTTCTGATTAATTACCCCAAAGTAAAAAGCAGAGACAAATATTTTATAACATTTAGAGCACAAATTGTGTATTATATACTCATATTTCATGATACAAAAATAATCTTAACAGTTTACAATTATGGTTCAGAAAATGTAGTCTTCTACCTTATTTTCTGCATACATAATAAATATGCAGATAATATTTAAATATACTTTACAATTTAAACACACCACAGGTGTATCTCTGTACATACTATACATCATAAGTTAGTTGAAATTAATTAAATGCGTAGCCCATTCAAGAATACTTTATAAAACAGTATTAACTTATTTCAAATCATTATCTGATAAAACATTAATGTTAAGTATAACTTAGCCAAAAACTTTACTTTATTGCTGGTAGTTTATTAGTACATCAATAAAGTGATTACGCATAATATTAATATCTCAATGAGTTTTGATTTAACAATAAACATTGATTGACTATCGAGCTTTGGTTTAATGTGTTATAACTAATGGTTTATATATCACTGCACATGGATGGGTCACCACTGCATTTTCTTAATGTAAATTTCTTTTTTTTTTTTTTTTTTTTTTTTTTTTCAAGAAATATTACATGCAGTGGCCCTGCTAAGTGAGAACTCACTTATCAGCAGGATCCAGAAATTACATATTTTATACATTACATTTAGAAATAAAAAAAACAGTATAATATTAAAGAATATACAGTAATGAAAACAATACATATCAGTGTGTATAGTAGTGGCAGATGGTGGGTATTAAAACTTAACTAGTTAACAATAGAAGTGGCATTAATAAATTTAAGAACTATTGTACATTTGGATGTGTAAAGAGTATCAAATCTTACTCTATGGCAACGACAGCTGATGCCCCCCCACCGCAGCGACCACAGCTGTTAAGCAAGCCTGTCACCACGGGAGCGGGAGCAGCCAGCAGCAGCGTCACGTTGTTTACTACATAACCAATAACAGACTCAAAGATTAAAAATCAAGAATCCTAAAAAGAAATCACAAGAGATATTATTCGTTTGCATTATTTTCAATTGCCTTTGCCCATTTGTGTTATATGTGTTCAGTGTTTGTGTGTTAACCAGTGTCAAATTAACGAATGTGATATGATGGGTTGGTGTTAATAATGGTTCATCCTTGGTGGGCTTTCATGGCTTGTGTTACTAACTTATATCTTAACACCATTAACCAGATAACTACTTTTTAATCAACCTCTGTGCAGTTTTACATGTCATAAAAAACGCTAACATATTTTAGTCATTGCCTTCTAACAGATATTTAACACTAGGGGAGATCTACTCTAGCATGGATATTCAAGGTAAGCATGGGACACCAGCTAACTTTAGCTTCAAGAAAACTTATTCCAACGAGATCTTTCATAAGGTTTGTAGGCTACACATAAAAGATTTATTAAAAATATGGTGTAGACTAAGTAGGTAACAACTGTAAAGCCTTAGAAAGTACAGGATGTCATCATATTTAAAGCATAATAGGCCTACTGTGAAGGGCCATTTATGCAACTACAGAGGCAATAACAATAAAACTATAAGTTAAAAACAAAAATCAACAGTGTTTATACAATGTAAATGCACAAAGAAATATTTGGTCTTAGTACAGACCTGGAAAGTGGCTGTGAGTGGGCATAAACAAGCTAATAACAAGATAACAATAAATACTACAATTGGAAATAGACTATAAACTTAAGAGATTAAAATAAAATTACTAATTTTAGATTATGAAAAGGGGAAGAAATTAAAATAATAAACTTACTAACACTTACAACGCATTCCCCGTTCAACAGTAGACTATAGGGCCTATTCCTTTTTTTTTTTTTTTTTTGAGTAGGCCTTAAATATTTAATAAATAGGCCTATGCCTTAACAAAATAAACAGGCTTTAGTACACTATAAATAAATATCAACAATATACAAAGAGGTTAACAAGGTAGGCCCACAT
The DNA here is from genome assembly GCA_035578905.1 of Stictocephala bisonia. Classification (NCBI taxonomy): domain Eukaryota; kingdom Metazoa; phylum Arthropoda; class Insecta; order Hemiptera; family Membracidae; genus Stictocephala; species Stictocephala bisonia. The sequence continues at coordinate 141,593 of JAQJVL010001632.1, read as the reverse complement.
AGAACACACCAATCATCAAAAGCTTAGCTTTATGTGCCATTTTGAAGCCACATATATACTCTCTTCCTAAATTTATTGAAGTTATTTTCAGAGTAAATATCGTTTGGAAGCTTATTGAATAATGTTGGAACTATATATCCTGGTAATCTTTCCCCAAATACAGATCTAATGGTTTGGACCTTTAATATCTTGGTGTTTCTTAAGTTAATTGAAGTAGATTTGGAATTTAGAATTTTATGCTTGTTATTAGAAAAATTACCAATTATAATGGTGTACTGATAAAACCCCTTTGGCGACAGGGTATTTGCTCTTGTATATACGCTTTCCCAGCCATTTTCTCCATCGTTAAACATCATATCTAAACATTTCTTTTGGAGTTTTTTAATTTTATTTAAGTGACAATCTGCGGCTGTTCCATATAGTATTACACCGTATCGTATAATGGATTCAACAAGTGCCTTATATATCGATATCTTTCCTTCATCTCTTAAAACATTTCTAAGCCTATAAAAAGTTGCAGTACAAGCACACAGCTTTCTTTGGATTTTCTCAATATGTTCATTCCAAATCAGTCCATTGTCAATAGTTATTCCTAAATAATCACATTTATTTACAATAGCTACTTCAGTGCAGCTACAAACTGTATTATCCTGTGATTCATTAGGCCCACCTTGATTACCAGTATATCTTAGACAAGAGCAACTATGGTATTTAATTACTGGTTTAAAAGTGAAATTTTTGTTTCTAAGATAAATAGGCATTAGTACAGTTTTCTGAGGGTTAATTATTAATTCCATGTCATGCATCCATTTGTTCACTCTGTTAAAATTATCCTGCATAGTGTGTCTGGCTACTTCCAAGTTCACATGAGATGCTATTATCAAAAGATCATCTGCGTATCCCCAGAGTTTGACATTTCTTACTCTACTAAATATATTATTTAGGTATATATTAAATAATACAGGCCCAAGGTTACTTCCTTGAGGTACTCCAAGATTACACAGACTTCTTTTAGTATATGTTTGTTCTACTTTTACTGTAAACTGTCTATTTCTCAGGTAAGATTCAAACCATTTTAACTGATTGCCAGTAATTCCAATATCCTCCAGTGTCCTTATCAAATTTTTATGATTTATTGTATCAAAAGCTTTTGACAAATCAATAAAAAGGGCCAGAACATAGCATCCTTTATCTATTTGTATGTTAATGTACTCACTGACCTCCTTTAGTAGATCCTCTGTACCTTTTTCCTTTTGGAAGGCAAACTGGTTTTTGCTAATTATAGAGTTTTCCATCAGGTATTTGTTTAAATAATGGCACACATATTTCTTAAATATTTTTTCGATGCTGGAGAGGAGGGCAATAGGCCTATAGTTCTCGTACTTACTCTTCAAACCTTTCTTGAATATTGGTCTAACTATTGAGGTCTTTAAACAGTCTGGGAATACTCCTGATTTCAATGATAAATTTATTGCTTTTGATAATGCAGGTGATATTTTACTTGATACTAACTTTAGATCTTTGGTTCTTACAGAATCTATTCCACTAGCCTTTTTCACGTTTGATTTTTCTATTAATTCTTTTATTTTATTCTGAGTTGACATAGGTACATAAAAGCTCTGTGATATGTTTGATCTTATCAAATTATTCTCATTTGTAAATTGGATGCCGCAATGATGCCTAATACTATTTATTCCATTTATAAATTCATCTGAAAATCTGTCAGCAATCTGATCAGGTAAGCCTTCCATTGAACTAACTATTTGTTTGTCGAGATTTTTGTTTTTGCATCTACTTAATAATCGGTTTACACCATTCCACATTTTTCTCACATCATTACCTGCAGTATCAAATAAGGTTTTATAATATTCGTTTTTCCTTTTCCTAATTTCTGAATTCACTCTATTTCTAAAACTCGTGTAACGGTATCTATGTCTGGCATTTTGTGGGTCAGCTTTCCACACTCTAAATAATCTATCTCTTTCTTTTGTCAGTTCTCTCAAATGTTCATTCATCCATTCCTTCTCTGCTCTTCTTTTTTTCTTGTATGTGTGCTGTATGATAATTTTAGATTTGTCGTAGGCCTTGTTAAATTGATTTATCAAATATTCGAAAGCACAGTCTGTGTTTGATAAGGGCATTTCTGACCAATCTATCCTCCCCAGCTCATTTTTTACTTTATTCTCAACAAGTAGTGCAGAAGTGGCTGGGTGTTCTCTATACTTTGAATCAGGTTGCAAATCAAACCCTGCGCTTACCGTAATTGAATAATGATCTGATATTTTTACTTTAACTACACCGCCCTCTATCTCATAAAAAGCAGAAGTATTTCTGATGTAGATATGGTCTATGCAGGTCTGAGATAGCTTTCTATCTCTTATCTCTTCCCTGGTATAGTCCAAGATTATTCTATTTAAGCCTTTGGAGGCTAAAACAGTTTCATACTCCTGTACGATCCTCTCAGAAGGGTTTTTTACATCAATGTTGGAATCGCCAACGACAATTAAATTACCATTAGGAAATTGACTATCTAACAAGTAACACAATTCGTCTATAAAAAATTGTGAGGTAAGTCCTGTACTGTGAGGTGGTGGCCGATAGAAAGCTAAGAGATTTATTGTAGGGCCTAAGGGTTTTCTGGAGCTTATAGGTTCCAGTATGCCTCCAATGCATTCAAATGAATTAGATTTTAATTTTATTTCTTGAAATTTAATAGTATTATTATTACAAAAAACTGCAATCCCTCCACCTGATTTCTCTAGCCTACACTTACTCACTGTTGAAAAACCATTTATACAGTAGGCTTTTATTGTTTCTTCAGAGCAGTTTAATTCGGATAATATTAAAATATCTATATTATTGATGTAAGATAGCAGTTGCAACATTAATGAATCCCAGTTTTTCCGTAGTGATCTAATATTAAGGTGAACTAAATTAAACCTTAATTGATTTTGTGGGAAACTACTTTGATTAAACCAAGAATCAAAATTTAAATAATTATCAAAATGGAAGTTTCTATATAGGTCTTCTAAATCGGTAAACATATTTGTTTATGAAGCAAACCAATAAATAAATAAATAAGTAGTTAATATACTATAGGACAAGCAGTAACAATAAGATAGAATTTTAACAACATATAACATAAAAAATAAACTATTACAAAGTATAACAAGAAATAGACTATTAATTGATAACAAAAAAATAAATCATAAACTAAACTATGAAATAGGGTAGGCCTAACAGTAATAAATAAAAAAATTTTTTTTTTTCTTCTGAATCAAGAAATTCTTGATTCAGAATTTCTTAATTAGTCAAACAATCCAATAAATCATATTTGTTAGGCCTTTCGATGACAAAGAGATATTTTTAAAATACTCACATAAACTCATCTTCATCGATCTAAAATCAAAAAAATTATGTTACGAATAAAAAATAGGAATGGTACCAATTTATATATCTGAAATATTGAAAGATTGTTCCTAACGGGGTAAAAACACTCTCGTGATTACTTATTCTTAATCAAATGTAATATAACGTGTAAATATTTATTACAAATTAATTGTGATTTTCCACTGTTTTAAGCACTTCAGGCGTTTGAGCGATTCGTATATACTTTAACAACTTTTTTACAAATAGGAAATTTGCTTGTAAGGGCAATCATTCATAAACTACGTACGATACCAAGTTTATCTATTTCATAGGTTTCCCTTCTTCCATTCTCATATACATCTCTAGTTTTTACAATGTTTTTATTGACGTGTTTAGTTTAGATTTAGAATTATCTAAAATTTACACAACCCAAAGAATCATCAATGCCTCTGCAATACCAACTGAAATTAAAGTGTGACTATGTGAGCTGCATGTTTCTTTCAGCTTGACTACCTTCATCACATCTTATTACCTTGTAATGATTCATTGAGATATTGAGATTCATAATGAGATGAACAGAAGCACTCCACATTATGTGATCGTTTCAGAAGCTTTCCACAGTAAAACTCCGTAGGATAGGTAGGGGCGAATAACATCATATATGTATAATAACTTTGGAGTAAGCTACGCATAATTGCCATACAAATATGGCCAGTATATATACAAAAAACCTGTTTTCATGAGTTTCAAGCTGAATTTCAGTCAGTTCGAAATGAAAAATGTTTGGTTATGGCACCAGCTATAATTTAGAGCGTTCGATTCTTAAGTATTTCTACGTTAACTTGTTAGTTTTATATGACATAGTTATATGGTTTTATATGATAGAGTTTTCTTTATGTTTTTTTTAGTTTTTCTTGAGTTTTTTAGTTTATTTTTTTGTTGAGTTTATTTATGTTTGAGTTTTTCTGGAACTGTTTATTTTAATTTTTTATACTCGAGTTCTTGTTGAGTTTTTATATGATATAATTAACATAGCAGCTTACGTAACTAAAAATCAACAGCATAAAATATATTATGCTTTATATTAGTATAATACAGTATTGGTAAATTCGACAAATCCTAACCCATATAAAGATTAACAAATCAAATTCCTGACTTACAATAGTAATTAAAACAAATAGAAATATTTAAAATGCTGCAGTAGCCTATCAAGTAAAATTAATTGTGAGATAACTATACTTCAGAGATTCAGAGGGTTGTTTTGATTAATAATTTATACTGCGGGTAAATTATATATTTAAAATACATTAAAGTAGACTTTTAAAATATATATAAATAACTTGTATCTGTTAGGATTCTACCGTTATGTGTCTTAAATAGTGCTATATGTTCTTTTATGGTAATTAATACGAATAAATACATCTAATAATTTATATACACGATCATTAAAAGTAAGTTTTAATGATCGTGTATATTAAGTAAGCTTAAGTAAGAATAAGTAAGTTTAAAAGTAAGTATTTCCCCCGTAAATGTTTGTACTATAGATATGTGAAAAATGTTAATGAAAATCTTAATACATGCAAAGAGCTACACTAATAATGATAGTTTCCAAATCTTTTACGCTCAAAGGAAAGAGGGTGGGGATAGTTAAAAATATTCGAATATCACTTATGTTCTTGTAACAATTGGTCTTACAGAATGCAGTCTGGTGTAACGGAAAGTCAGGTATTCTCGGTAAGATAGTATCTTGAGGACAATGATTTTGTTAATTATTTATGTTTTTCGTGTTAAGTGTTTCATCAAGGAACGAAGTCTGTTTCCCTCCATTTTGAGAACTGGTTCACCAGATACCGTTCTGATACTCAATGAATAGCTCAAACATTTTCTACGAAGCGAGGATTGTGGTGTATGCAGTTTTTTCTAACACTCATGAGACCCTATACTACAAGAAGGGTATTACCTGTATTACCTTAAATTAAGTAGCTTATCTCAAAAGGAAAGTAGGATCCTTTTCCAGGGATGAGTTACTTTATCAGAGCATTCACATGTGCCTAAATGCTTTCCTTCTAAATAAAAAAACATAGACTTGAACAATATTACTTACAGATATCGTCAATATCGACCACCTTTAAAGTTTAGCGTATGCTACAGACTTCAAAGCCTTTGCAGTTGTTCTCAGGATATATTAAATGTGGCAAACTGACCCAAGTCAAAGTGACAAAGTGTTCAGCACCGATATTTAAGGTTTAGTGGATATTAAAGCCCCAAATCACCCTCCACTGAGGTCAGTGTCCGTAATAGTTCTGTATACTATTAAAATTAAAGGCGTTCAGTTCTCATCTGAACAATTTAACTATAATCATGAACTGGCTAATATTGTGTATAAGAAAATATTATCCTTGCTACAAATTAAAAGGTTATTGATATATCCAAAAATACACATATTATAACACTAAGTGTTGTATTCTAAATCTAACCTTCAGCTATTGACGTAAATCAATAAATGTTCAGTGATTTTAATAATAATCACTTCTATAAAACGCAGAGAGTGTCTGTCTGTATATAACAGCCTACATACCGTCATTTGCAAGAAATCTTGGCAATGATTCGTTCTTGACTGCGGAAAACTCGTACATATCCTTTTACAACCAACGTTGATTGAGAAAAAAAAATCTGTTTATAACTGAATTTATTTTTTAATTGTTTTATAACTTATAGCGTTAGGTTTTGATGTAACTGTATAGGCTACATCCTTTACCATACATATATTTTTCCATTCATTGTATTTATACGTATTTGACTAAGTGCTTTGAAATAATTAATTGTATGTAAAAAACACGATTACAAAAAGGTTAAGTGATAAGATAATTTTAAAGAGGTGAACAAAACTATTCTGAAAGCATACATTTAATTTCAGGTTTAGAATATAGCAATGTTATTTAAGGAAAATGGGACTATAAAAGCTATATTACTTTACAGATAACTTGAAAAGTAGCTGAAAATTATGACTGTAGACATTGTTATAATATAGTGTTATTATTTTTTTAATAAAAAACATTATAATAATATATATTAATGACTTATATGTATGTAAATTACATAATAATAATAGATTCATTTGAGTAAATCGTTTTAGGCTTCTCGTATATATCGACACGATTAACAAAAAGTCGAGTTCTGGAGATGGCAGACTGTAATTTGGCCGAAACGTCAGCAATGTTTGTACTTAATGTACATAGCTTTCGTACGCCGTAGACCAACATTTTCATATTAATAGTGACGACCGTAGACTTTTTTGAAATTACGATATCAAAATCCAAAATAAAATAATGATTTATTATTATCAAAGTACTGCTTTAAAAAGGATTAGTTTTTAAAATAATAATAAAAAAAAAATAGCTAACATAAATATGTTAATCATGTTTGCTTTGTATCTCAAATTATTAAATTTCCTTGTACTTTAAACATCTTGGTAAAGTAACCAACAACGATAACTATCTACAACAATTATCTGTTTATGTAAGGTACTAACAGTAATGACCATGTTGTAATGATGGCTATTTACTGAGTAAGTACCATTAAACACAGGCCATCCTGAAGTACACGACCCACCGTTAATGTCTGTCAATGTTTGTATCGTACTAATGTCGGTTATCATCCATGAGACCACTATCTGAGCCATGTTGCATGTCCTGTGTATCTTAACAGGGATAATTATCTATAGGAGAGTACATATTAACTTACATTATGTGTTACTGACGTGGTAATTACTGATACTACTAAATAACATGTAAAGCCAGTTATAATTGCGCTAAAATATTAATTAAGTTATGTTGTATATGTATTGGTGTACATTAGTCATTGTAAAACAATGAGAAAAAATGCAACTAAGCAATATTTAACATATACGAAATATTATTACGCAATCAAAAGTTCAAAATAAAAATACACCTCATATTTTATTAGGTAAATCTACTAATATTAAAAACTATGATCTCTTAATTTTATTGTTTGATGGAATATGTTCTATTTTATTATATACAAATTAGATTTTTATGAAATATTTTTAGTTTATTTATTTATAAATGATTGTCATTTTTAACTGATACATTAACAGTAATAAAATGATAAATCATATAAAATAAATTATTGCTCTTTAAAATGGTTCAATGTAACCTCTATCATGTACTTTCAGATTATCTTTATTAATATGATGTTTAAGTTGAGATTTTCAGGGCACATAAAATATTTTCTAACTTCTAATACAGACTAAATATTCTTATCTTTTAACTTTTAATTTTGAATAGTTTTATATGTGTATTTGAAATTATGTAGTTTTGTGAATGTGTTTTTAAGCAACATTACAGAGTATTTATAATATAACAATGATAGAAATCCTACATTCTCAAACAATAGCATGCCTTAAGATAACTTAACATACAGTTTGCGTCTAAAAACAAAAAGCTTACCAAACAAAAATTTAAAACAATATAAATTTGACGTAACCTCGTATTCAAACGTGCACTAATAGATTTCTTCCATCCGTGTGTAATAGTATACTATCCATTCCTAAACCTTTCTTAGACTAAGTTATCTCTTTATGTAGATAAACTTCGATTTTCCAGGTGATAAATGTCCAACTACTAAAATACATGTACTACGTTATCCCCATCCTGAATGGCATTTCTCTTTACGCTCAAAAGGTGTTATTGGTTAAAAATACGGTCAAAATATTTAAAAAATCTTATTCTAAGATATCCAAATCAATTTTTTATACCAATTTATGACGTATGGCCTTACATTTGCTCACTTAAAAGTTAATGTCAACTATATAATGTAAGTATTACATGTCACATTTGGAGGACTACAGGTAGCAGCAAGTAAGACTTACCGTCAATTTATTACACTTGGCTCCTAGTAAGAAGGACCGTTTATTCTACATTTTAAGTGGGATATTGTTTTAGATATATTTAGAAATGTTCCTTTTCCGTATGCAATAATACGTGTTTAGTAGTTTTATATTGGAGATATTTTTCTAACTGAGACACTTTAATGTGTATCTGTTAAAAGTATACAAATGTAGTATTATAATTTTCATCAAATATAAAACAAAAATAATGATGTTTGTATTAAAATGAAACTTATTTTGTTAGATGTCTTGCTTGCTAAACATAATAGCAATAAACAAAAAAAATAATTGTTAGATAAGCTTGCTAAACTTATACAGTATGTAAAAGATTTCAATACTATTTATAGTTATGTTTTCAGTTCTATAATCAGTGTCACTTATGATTTGTTTCCACTTAAACACATGTTCATTTTATTTGTACACAGTAAAATATACATCATAAGAAGATTTGTTTTGTTTTATAGAATTGTTTTTACGAGCTGTTAATATATAAACTGTTCCATGTTAAGTTATAGTCAACGACTATATGTTTCTCAAACACTTTAGGAATTTTATTCTTAGTGGAATATAAACCTTAGTTGCAAATCATATATTTCATTTTGCACTTTTGACATGCAATTGATGTATCCTTATTTTTTAACTCACTAACTCAGTCATCTGGTTTTCAAGCAATATTCTAGAGCTTAGCTTTAGAATTACTAAAAATGTCTTAAAAACTTCGGATAAGACACATTACATACATATAATAAAGCAATAATCATATATTCAATCCAAACATTTTAGTGTATAAACTAAAACAAAATATTTTTTTCCCTAATAATTCGTCTATGCAAACTGATCTTCCATACTATAAACTACTGTTCTCAATGGTTAACTGACGTCTGTAGCCTAAAAGGCACTAGAGAAAAAATATTTTTTCATGTCGCCTTTTGTTTTTTATTCTATACCTAAATCCAATGATTTATTTAACAAATAACCTGGGGTTAAAGGCTAGTATTAAAATCACAGAAAAAATAATTCATAATGACAACATTGACAATAAATTAAACATTTCTTATTACTTATATTTTCTAAAACTTGAATAGTAATTATATGTTTTAATGTGCTAAATAATGACGTTAGCTTGTGAATAATAAACAATATATTAACTTCAATAATTAGCAGACAAGTCTATATGCGCATGACGATGTATGTTGTCTTTGGTCTATAAGAATTTCAAACAGAAGCAATAATTAACTGATATAGCACTAACGAGGTTGCTGATTCAATCATGTTGCAGAAAATACAGTACACGTTACAGAATATCTAGGTTCAACTATCCATCTAGACATAACGGTTGTTGGCAATGACAGCTTGTACGGACACAGCATGTTATGACATTGGCCATTTTGTTCAATATGACCATACACTAATTAGCCATTGCAACTGAGTTTACTGCTGTTGTTACTTGTAATGCAATAACAAGACTTCTCTTGTATTTAGGTCTAATATTTTGTTTTGTAAGATAGTAATTTAAGAATCTTTCTTTAGTTATGAAGGCATTAATTTAAAGGTAACATATCTGGCTTTTGTAAGCATAAACAATGTGTGTTCAACACATATAAAAAGTGTTAAAATATACACAGTAACAAATATTAACGAATGATTTTTGCTAACTGTATATAATAACTATAATATTTTCCCTTGGCTAATAAGAATGATAACATTTATTTTTGTTTTACAAATCTAGTAAAGTATTTAGTTATTAGCTTTACAGATTACAACGAAATACTGGCCCACCCAACTAACGTTGTTTTCGATATATTGTTCGACAAAAAACATTTTTAAAGTATTTTCCTTCTGCAATACATTCTTTAAAAGAACGCAAACTTTAATAAATAATGATCTTACAAAACATTTACCCATTTAAAACAGTTCCATTCCATGACTCTACTCTTAACTTAAATTAGTATAAAATTGGCCTATCTCTTCAATTTAATACATGCTCCATTCTACAACTTAGCAAGACGTTTGGCACAAGAACTTCAACAACTAGAACCTTTCCATTCTTAGTGATCAAAAACTTATTTTAGTTAGTTTATAAACGTTTTAAAACATTTAACAAGTAAAATGAGATGAAATAATTAGTTATTTTGATATGTCTTCTCTGCATTATAGTGTTACTCTAAAAAACAATGAAATTATTTTTAAATCGGTTAATTATATAAATATATGAACAAAAAAAAAAGAATAATACTTCATTCTATATGACAATTTTATGAATAAAAACATATTTCAATTTACAACAAACAAACAAAGGTACTGCTATGAACAATCCAACGTGTATTACTATATTTTACCCGATACGTTGGTTGGATACGTCGATGATATTTTTGGAATAATTAACACAAATTAAAATTTAAATCACTTTTTTAGTCAATGGAAATATTTTATAAACTCTGGAACGAATAATATAAAACTGAGTATGGTAATCTTTCTATGATTGTTGAACTTAGCCATAGGCTATTCTAATATTATATATGCTGTTTTTTCTTTCCAAATCATAATTTATCTAGGGTAATAGATGTTAGTTGAGTTATTTTTTAAAGAGTTCCCTTCATCCAAATTACGGGGTAATAGTTATGAAAATTAAGTATATGACAAACCTTTTTGATAGATAATGGATTACAAATACACTTTGGTTTTCAGTTTTTAATCTAATAATCATGGGGAAATGGATAGCATTTATACTGTTGTTGTACGTTTTCGTAAAAAGGCATTTTTTGTATTTAAATTCTGAGGTACTTAATGTGTCTTATAAAAAAATAAATTTTTCATGACTTTTATATTGTTTTTTTTAATCATTGTGTACATAATCAAAGTAAACCATTCAAAATTTTAAACGAATACCTGATGTTTTATGATGACAAAACTAATTAGCTTAAATATATGTCCATGGCACAGTATAGCTATTACACATTTGATCAAAAGAAGCACATTGAAGAACCATTGTCAATTCTTTGTTAATGTAAACCCACCTGTTCACATGAGCACTCCACAGTATACCTACCCGAACACTCTACTACTGAACGATTGACCCACCTGCCTAACTATAGAAGTATGGTGGTATTTACGCACAGAGCTATTCATGCTTGATTGGTAATAGATACTGAATTAAAATAATAAATCCAACAAGAACACTGCAATACACGTGTTTGGCAGCTAATGTATATTTTCACTCTTTTATATTAATAATATCTTGTAATATACTCGTACAATTTTTGGCAATATCATTTCTTTCATAACCACGAAGTTTGTTATCTTGACCCTGTACTAATCCAGTGGGTTAGTTAGAACACGAAGAAACATGTTTTCCGACTTCAAAATATGATTATATTTTTATTTAATACCATTCACTCACCAGCTCACATGTCAAGAGTATGTTATGTATTGAGAGATCAATTATAGCTCTCAGATTACTACTGTAATTGTAAATTACTGTTTTAGTGGTTTGTAGGTCTATTTTAACCACGCGTCCAATTTAAAATAACTGGTCTGTCTTGTGATTCGCTTAGTCAATGAATGGGACCACAATGGACATCTTTCCTACAGGACCAATGCCATCTCCTAATGTGATTTCCTTAGACAATAAAGCTATGGAAGTCACTCAAACTGGAGACCCTAAGTATAGCGCTCAAATAAGTCGCTTTAGGAGATTGTCTTAGACAGTGAAATTACGGTAATCAGCCCACACAGGAGACCTCTTATACAGGGCCCAAAGCAATCTTTTTAAGGGACTCCCTTAGACTGTGAAGATGTAGTGTCAGCCCACTCAGAAGACTTCTCCTACAGGGCCCAAATTATCAATCTCCTCAAGGGATTCCCTTTGAAAACGAAGTTGGGGAGTCAGCCCACTCAGGAGAACTCTCTTACCTATCCCTCAAGTGATTTCCTTAGATAGTGAAGTTGGGGAGTCAGCCCACTCAGGAGAACTCTCTTACCTATCCCTCAAGTGATTTCCTTAGATAGTGAAGGTGGGGTGTCAGCCCACTCAAGAGACCTCTCTTGCCTGGGCCAGAACAATCTTCACAAGTGATTCCCTTAGACAATACAGTTGGGCAGTCAGCCCACTCAGGAGACCTCTCTTACCTATCCCTCAAGTGATTTCCTTAGATAGTGAAGGTGGGGTGTCAGCCCACTCAAGAGACCTCTCTTGCCTGGGCCAGAACAATCTTCACAAGTGACTCCCTTAGACAATACAGTTGGGCAGTCAGCCCACTCAGGAGAACTCTCTTACCTATCCCTCAAGTGATTTCCTTAGATAGTGAAGGTGGGGTGTCAGCCCACTCAAAATACCTCTCTTGCCTGGGCCAGAACAATCTCCTCAAGGCATTCCCTTAGACAATACAGTTGGGGAGTCAGCCCACTCAGGAGAACTCTCTTACCTATCCCTCAAGTGATTTCCTTAGATAGTGAAGGTGGGGTGTCAGCCCACTCAAGAGACCTCTCTTGCCTGGGCCAGAACAATCTTCACAAGTGATTCACTTAGACAATAAAGTTGGGCAGTAAGCCCACTCAGGAGACCTCTTTTTCTTGGCCCAGAGCAATTTCCTCAAGTGTTAAATAATAAATAGAAAAATAATTGCACATATTTTTATAGAGATGCATATTCTATGATCAACACTCTAACATTTACAACTAGTAAATTCAATCTTTTCTGAAAAATGCTGTGGTATAAAAACTATTAATCCTCGTTTTAGTCTCATTATTTTGACTATGTCTATAAATACAGTCCACTAGCTAGTAGTTATTATTCTAAAGCATTTATTTCATTGGATCTGCCTCTCTTTTCATTTTTACATATTTATTTGTACAATTTAAGTTCACAAAAACCAACTTTACCAGTTTACTGTAAAATTCCTTCCTCTTACATTTTTAGACAGTTTTTTTAACCAATTTTAAAAAATATTTCATTATAATAAATTAAATCTATAGATGTAACATGCTTTTCCAAGTAACGTTGAAGTTTGATTTTCTTAAGAAAACCTTTTTCTTATATTTAAATTATAACTATGAAACACTAGGCACAGTAGTATATCATTAACATTAACCCAAATTGTAGTTGAAGCAAAGTTATAAGTTAATTTGATAATAATATAACTCCTAAAATATCACTTCAGAAATTAAAAAATAACCTGCTACAAGTTAAAAAGAATTATACATTATAACATTATTTTATATTTATTATTTTTATAAATTAGATTTACTGCTTATTAAATAGGTTTTATATTGTTTAGGAATTATAATAACAATGTTGATAATATATTATCCAGTAACCTATGTATAATCTTACCAATTTTATTGTAATGTATATATATATATATATATATATCAATACTTAACAAGATTTCAGTTTAAATATAGTAACAATACCACTACTACAATACCACAACAAGTGAATGGGTGGGTGGGTAGGTGGATCAACGTCCGTACATGTGTATGGGTGGGCGTATGGTTTTTTATGATGTTTAACGACTATATTCATTAATAAATCATTCACAACTACTGAATAAGTCAGCATTGTAAAGAATGTTACTATTATTAACAACCTAAAATAGGTACAAAGGGTTTGTTCCAAATCCATTACCGTGTTTCTCATTAATAGTAAGGAAGCCATGTATACATGAGAAAAAAGAAACTTTAATAATATAACACTATATATAAATATGAACATCTTATGTAACAGCAACTGTCAAAACCACACTGTTGGCGTGATGTAACTTCAAAGTTGTACAACTTGGAAACTTACTCCATAATCGTTGGATATCTATCATGTGCTCATACATACACATACATGTGTTCCCCTTTGACTTATAACCAAGTATGTTGGCTGAAATTGCTGACGGTTTCTTAGACATTCTGATATCTCATCTTTTAAACATCATATATAACATCTCTCCATCGTTTCTTAGTCCAAACACTACGACTTTTGGGCAGTTTTGATTGTTAAAATGTAATTGCAGGCATTTTTGTATATTAGGTAGGTATTCTGTAAATTAAGGTTTAGATGTTTACATATTTATCGTAAAACATGTTTAATAGCTACACAAGTGTGGGATATTATACTCATTTTTATCGTGGCTATTTAATAGCAATGGTTACTACAAGGTCGTCTTCTCTTTTATATAGTTTTCGAATTATATTTTATAGTAAAACGCTTTTTTTCATTTACGAAGAGTTCATACTGAGTTGTTAGTAATATATTTGAAATAGTGAGTTTTATTTAATTTAATAATAAAACATAGCACTTAGTTAGCTATTTCGATGATGAGGATTTTATCCTCATGTTTCTTCATTTTATTTACTTTATTTAAATCCAAGTACTTGGAATTAATCCTGAGAAAATATGTGAGTGAAAGTATTGTGTAAAACGCAGACCTTTTGTCTCATTAATACCACGTCAACGGGAAATAATTAAAACTGTACTTTAAATGAGCAAACACTTTTTCATCTAAAATATAAAGTTTTATTTGTTAACTGACTATATAGATTAGTAAATAGGAGGTTTTCGTTTTCTAAAGAAATAAAAGAGAAAAATTGCGTAATATACTTTCTTTAACTGATTAATCAGTGATATTTAACTAGTTTATAACTATTTAAACACTGTAAAGATGTTGTCATTGGAAGCTTTTACGATAAATATGTTTCCTAATTTTTTTTTTTTAACAAATTTTTCTTTTATTTTGCTCCTGTATCATCTTGAATTGTTTTGTTCAATCGATTACATAAATGGTGTATTATTGCAAACTCAATTAACCAGATTCAGAATTGATTTATTAGTTATTATCTAATACCTTTTAGTATATTGACTATTACTAATATAAAGTGTTACCAACGTTAACATTTAACATAATTAACATAATTAAAACATGTTAAAATCCAAAATTAAACTGTTTTTTTTTTTTTTTTTTAATTCCTAAATATAAGTTTACTATTATATTAAATAAATGAAAATTCTACAAATCATCTTGAAATATAGATGTAAATATCTTTGCATTAGAGTAAAACACATTTAACATGTTATCTAAGTTTTTTTAACGTTCATTAATCAAATAAAACAAGTTTTTTCGTATTGAACATTCCCTTGTTCTAGTTTATATAGAATTAACCCACCATTGTATTAAAACTGTACTTCAAACATATAGCTCACAATAGATGGTTACTCATAGCTAAACCTTCTTGGCATAGAACGGACTAAATGAACCACAATATAAATGTAAAAAACTACATTCTTATAAACTACAGTTGACTGTTAAGAAAGTCACGTGACCTTTTTTATCACTCGTAACACAATTATAAGAAAATATAACACAAAATGTGAAATACAAAATTTGAAAATGCTAAAAAATAGGGACACTAGGTTATTAAATGGAAAATAATATTCTAATAATAGTCTACTAATCACGTATCTTAATGTAAATATTTAAAACTGTTTTGTGTCTCAGAATGTCTCACATTTATAAAACTGGAAGGTGACATTTCAATGAGACCTTTGTTCTCTACAAATTGCTTCCCCTATCGAGCAAGTCGGCTCAATATTGGTGTCAATGTGGAGCCAGAGATTGTATTGCACTGATTGTATGTCACAGTGAAAAACGGCTTTGTCAGACAGTTGAATGTTTTCTGTAATGACCAAAGGATTTACTGACTATTGACAACAATGAGTGCTCATGTTTACCGTTGAGATTGTCTGTGAATTTGATCCACTAAACAACGACTCAATCTACTAAATAGAGAAAAGGATTGTGGTATGGTATAGAACGATGACGGTATTGTGAATTCAAATTTACCTCGACTATTCGGAAATATTATGTAATTCTTAAATATAATCTGAAGTTTGCATGTAAAAAAAAATAATAATAATAATAACTTACTAATCAAAAGTGGCTAAGTAATATGTTTTAAATGGGAAAAATCCTTAATTAACTCATGTTGATTAATTTTACTTAAATCCTGGGCTATACGGCTTTATGAATGTAGATTTTATTCAGTGGATAAATATCCTAAATAAATAGCATATAACGTATTAAGTTGTTAGAGTTTATATTGCTATATTTTTTTATTCTGGATATTGGTACAGTTGTTTTTTCTGATCATAAAATATTCTAAGAAATCATGCAACGTGTTTACTGTAGTTAGTTAAGGTAATTTAAAGGCACTTAAATATTACGTATAGTCTAATATGTGTAATATCCCTATTAAATAGTTCTATAAGTTTGGTATTAAAAATGGAATAAGGTTATCTCTCTTACATATAATTTTAAATATTCATTACAATTGAAATATAATATGATTTTTTTTTAAATACATTGAACATTTGTTTACTATTATTTATATTGGTTTTTATGTTAAGAAAATGTTCAGTAAATAAATTAAATTCGCCTTCAACTAATCAAAATGCTCATAATGAAATATTTTAAGATAAAACGTTCTATAATTTGACATAGATTATATGGATAGATATGGTTAGTATATTGTTTAACATAATTATATTCTTGAACTATTCTTCTTACAATATTTTTTAACTGTTGTAATAAATTACTAAACGGTTTGGTTATGTTACTGATTGATATTGCAATATAGCTGAGTAATTTTTTTTAAATTAAACAACGTTTTAAAATATACTGGTATAGTATAATTAAGAACTATTTTAATTCAAAAAAACACTCCAATTTACCTAAAATTGTAATCGTTAATACTAAAGCTAATTAAGTAACTAAGGTAATATCCTAAAACATTTCTTGTATAGTTATCTTCAGGACTACTTTTATTTATTATTGATTTTAATTATATGGTTAATTTGACATCATGAACGTTGAACAATTCATATTGACATATTTTATATAGTTTAATAGTTTTTGTTGTTAAGTACAATCAATTTCACTTCATATCAATCAAAAAGGCATCAATAATTGTAAGGTTATTGCTATTATTTCAAAGTAGCTGTACCCGCCCGCTTCATCGGTCATAATATTAAGTTTAGAATATAGGCTAATCGAAATGTGCAGCAAGCTTTCAGTTCACAACGTATCCAATTTGGAATAGCTGATGTTGTGTATGATTTAGGCCCTACTATTTAATTTTATTCAATAATGTTTAATTTTAAAAGTTTAGCTTACTACAATTTTACCAATTTGTTTTTACCTAACAGCTGTTAATCAAATAATTTGATTAATATAGCTTTATAACATTACCATGGACATTTTGGAGGCCAGTGGGATTGAGTTGTAAGGTCGGAGAGGATATTCTCTTAGTGACCCTCTACGGCCTCACAAAGAATAGAAAAGGTACTACTTTCTAGTATCGTTGATATATAACATTCCCCACACGTATTCAATACGGAAGTTGTAGATGATCGTTAAGTACAGCGACGTTCGTGACTGTAAAGCTAAATACGAACGACTGAGCTTGATATCACGTTTTATGTCACCTACGTTTTACAAGGTAAACAATGTGGGGACACTGTTATTATTAAATAATTTCAACAATATAACAACGAATTACACATGATTAATGATGATTGCTGTTAATTTTCTCATATAAATATAATGTTTTCATGTCGTTTTTCAATCGCACATTACAATAGCATTTAAAATTACTGCTTTTAATTCAGAATTAACAAAGTACTACTGAAAAGACATATGTCGGTAATTATATAGCCGTAACAGTACATAACCCTTTATGACGATCCCTGCAAATGTTGAGAACAGGAAGTAATTGTATATACTAGGGAATAATCAATTTAATTAGATCTCATGTATTTGTTTAAATAAAACAAAGTAATTGTTACATCTCTACCTACTTAGTTAAAGGTTTGTGATATGTACTTATTTCGTACAGATAACAAATGAAATTACTTAATTTACTTCATGAAGCGATACATTTTTACGCTTGGGATATAGTATTTATAATATTTTTAATCCATTACTGTAACATTATACATCGAAAACATAGATATTATTTTTCACGTGTTAAATATTTGATAATTGTGTTGAAGTACTTTAGAAAGGAAGGTCCTTACATTAACAGCACCACGTTGAACTTCAACTTTTGGTGAAAAAGAGTTTAGCTTCCAGTTCCAAAATATTCATCGAGAGCTACAGGACGTTGTGTTGTGATGTGAGTGATCATTTAGTAGCTCAGAAATTTAGTGATGGTAAGCTAAAGCAATATCATCCGCGAATATAAATTTCTGTCAAGTCCTGGGTATGTGAGAGAATGGACTGCCAGATTCTCTGCGATTCTATTCAGGAGTTAGATAGCAAGCTCTCATTGATATTAGTTCAACACACTCTTGTCTAAATAAAAGCTGCAGATGTTTTTAATTTCTATTCAAATCTATTCAAAAATAATTCTATCAGGGCTGGGATATGTTCGATATCCCAGATCGGGGCCAGATCGAAAATCAGTTGGATCACCTGGAACATTATAATCATGAATGGATAAATCGTATACAAGTATTTTGAACAACTAACAGCAAACACTAAGAAGATATATATTATGATAGTTTTCCACTCGATAGGCATCTTTGCTAATCTTTAGGAAAATTTGTATAACCTTCCATCACCTAAACGCTTTGGACTAATTTAATTTAGCTAGTGTTATATTATAAACAGTTTTAAGCTATTATTTCACATTGCTACCAGCATGCAATAGAAATTCCTGAAATATACCGTTTATTTTCCGTAACGGTATAGCGGAAACGCCCCCTATACCCATCTATGTGAAATATCTAGAGATGTAAAAGAGTACATGTTGGATCTTATCCTTTTTCATTCATTTTATAAAGAATCTGTTTATCTGGAGAAATGTGGACTGATTTTTGGTAAGGTTAACTGTTACGTGTAGATATATCAATGGGGACTGACACTGAATCAGTTATGTAATTGCGAGGAGTCCATCCAAACAATGGATACCATAGTTACAGAGTGTCATATATAGAAGCATTAAGTCAGTTTTAAATGGCTTTATACATTGAATTACGTTGGAAAGGAAATCTTGTATCACTTTGGCAATATTTTTGCCTGCTTTTATTTGTTAAATTATAGTTGATAACAAAATTCCTAAACTATGTCGACTCATGATCTGTGAATTTCTATTCATATCTCCTTTACGTACTACAAAAGTAGCTCCGTAAAGGATGTTTGATGATTAAAAATGTCCCTTTTTAATGAGACTACATTCCGATAACAGAAATGTACGTTAAAAATAAGTTTATAAAATAAACAATGTTTACGAATAATACATCATACAAGTTATTATGAACCACACTTAATAAAGAAAATAACAAACAACGTCATTAAACAACATTTTACTACCATGTTATAAAACTAATATAATTTAGTCTTTTTTTAATTTTTAATACGTGTACATTATTTTAGATAAAATTAGTATTGTTAGTTTTTGTCCTGATATTTTAACCTTAAAAGGCGCATGGTGAAGATTATATATAGCTTTACTACCTGGAACTATAATGCTTTACTGTACATATATGCTGCATATGTCTTCCCTGGATTATTTTCGTTCTATAATCACACGTTATATTATTTAAAATAGTAAACAATAATAAAATAGTGTTGTACGAGTGGTATTGATTTACACATTTAATTTTTTTTTCAGACATTTCAAACATTCATGTTCAACAATTATTTATTTTCTAATCTAATAAATAAAGCGAAAATTTACAATAAATTCTACGTAAATTCTGTGAAGTTTATTTATTTATTATATATCATTAATAAGTACACATATTTATTTCGTGATATTATTAATTAACCTCAATAAATAATACAAGTTTCCTTAAACATTAGAATTCTAATAAAATTTTAATTTATTGTTTCTGTACTGTTTCTATATTGTTCCTGAGTTCTTAACATCAGCATCAGGACGGAATTACTTGTTTAGTATTTGTATGATTTACTTTATCTTAACAGAGATATTTCTAATGATCATATCTAATTTTAATATAATATCTATATTAATGTTTTGTTATTGGATTTAATTATCATTAGGTTATTTTAATGTCATAATTTAAGCATTTTGTGTTTTAGAATTTGACAAATCTTAAAATTAACTACATTCATGTATTTTTAAGGTGTTATAAATTCCGAAATAATAAATAAATCGGTATGTAGATATCTTACAACCACTCATACCTACATATTGATGCTAAACAATATTAACGACAAACAACATACAGTACATTAAAACTTTCCTGAATTGCATATAGATATAAGTCAATAGCTCATATAAGTGATAATTTGTTAAATCTATGTAAATGTTTTGTGGGGCTAGAAACACATTCTGTAGTTTTCACAAGGACTAACATGATAGTACAAATTGCATAATTTGCTATACAAAAATATGTATTTTATTACTTCAAAATAGGTTACCAGAGGCAAATATTAAAAATGTTACCTTAAATCAACTCATAAATTTCATTGATAACATTTATGTAGCACCCCTGTGACAAAACTTTTAAAATAACCAACTTTGCTTGTAAGACTCTTATCCAATTTGCAATGAAAAACTTTCGGACTGAAACTTGGATTAGTGTTTGATTAAATTGTTTATAATACGAGTATAAGGATAATATCTCAACGTAACAAGTAAAACTACATACACAATGTTAATTACTAATAAGTTCATTTTATATACTCATCGCTTTACATTTGATTCATATTACTAATAAATCTATTTAACTTAAAACTTATTTAGCCTAAGGTATAACAAAATAATTATGAAACGTGTAAATTGAAAATATTGATACAAGTTATAATGTGTAACTCAGCGTTACTTTCAATACAGGGCGGAAAAAATATGGAAACGCTTTTTACAAAGACCAGACTTTTTGACGTGATTAACGAAATTTAATCTTTTTAGGGGAATAACCCAAATGTGTTTGAACGGAAATATTTTACACAACCTTAAGTCTAGTTTGGTATCAAATTAAAGGACTAGTAAATAAAAATTATTTGTTGCAAACCGGATTTTGAAAGGTATATCCTTTCCAGAGTAGCGGTTATTTGAATCTCAAAATAACTAATTTGAACAGTATTATTTCTCCGCTTCTTAATGATTTTAGGTTTAATAAATATACTTTATTTAACTTGATATTTATTATGTTAACAAAATATACTTTATGGAAGAAAATAACTAACAAAATTAAATTATTACTGGAAAGAAAATTTAGTTGTTGAGAAAGCGTTTCAATATTTTCTGCTGTTTCACAACAACTATATTTTTTTCTATCGATAATTTTAAGATATATTTTTTAGTTATTGTTTTCCATAAAGTATATTTTTTTAAAATAATTTACTTGAAATTCTAGGAAGTACATAACATAGTAAAATTACTTTTGTAGTTATATATTTCTATATCGTAGTGAATTATAAAAATAGTTTTCTAAGTAATTAATTAAGTACAAAGGAGAGACTTCTTAAATTTCCCTAAAGGATACATAGAAATAGTTACAAAATAATTCTATAAATAATGTGAACAAGTTTAAAAAAATTAAGTGTACTTCATAATAAAATAACTTCATAAAGATGCAATTATTTTTTTAGAACTAGGTATATTTTAAATGTTAATTGTATCATCCTTTCAAAAGCACTTTACTAGCAAATTATTGTAATTGTTACGTTCTACGTTTGAGACTTAAATCCAGCTGTAATAAAATGGAATATATATATATATATATATGCTAACCATTGTGTCAACCCAGAATTTAGTACAGTAAATTTTTAGACATTATTTCATTACAAAAACAAGAACCAATATATTTTCAGACGGTCTGTAATCCCAATAACTACTTGTACAGTTTTGGATTTTATATAGTTTTAACATACATATTCATCCCCTCATGTTTGCATATATATAGTACGAGACCATTATCCATAGGTCTGGTACACACATTATGTGTATTTTGCTATTTATTATTTATAATATGCAGGAATAAGTATACTTTTTTCTAATTTTCTTCTCAAAAGATGTAATTAGTCACTAAGCTACAAAACAATAACTATTATGTGGATATAAATTGACTAAAATAGAATACATATTTAACAGAATACATTTTGGAATTATATAGATGTATTTCCCATAAAAAATTGTATTTAAGAAGCCTTAAATAAATTTTAAATAAGAACTGAATGTAACAAGTACTTAGATATAAAATGTGGCTTTCCTAAACAAGGGGAATGCCAGGCTGTAAACCGTACGAATGGTATTGGCTCACAGTGGGCCCAGGTTACCTCAATTCCCTAGCCAATATAAAACACAATATACTTGACTGATTACATGTCGTGAACAATATATGACTCTGGATTGTAAATCGATAAACCCAATGTGTACAACTAAAATATAAAATCGTCAGAGATTATTATTTAATTTTGGTTTAATTGTTAATACCTATTTAACGTTAATTTTACTATATTTACATAATTATTTAAACTGTTATATCATATTTCTCCGATATATGCTATACAAGCCAGAAAACAATGTTTCTGTATGCGTAGACGTGGGAGTTATTTATTTTATTTATTCGTGTCTTTGCATTTTTCACAATATATTTTTCTTATACAGTTCACTTATTTATCACTCTAGTTTAAATCTAATTGATATACTAATTATATTTAATACAAATCTAGAAATAAGTATATGGGCAAAAAAAGCTTAACAACAAATTGAATATTGTATGATAACAGATACATTATGTATAAAAAGATTTTAATTTTTACGATGTTTACTTGACCAGTATTTTTCTTGCTTTTAATATTTTTTTTTTTAATATTACAATCATATCCTTTTTCCTGATCTTAACTTTGTTTATGTTTTGTTGATGGGATGCATAAATAATTAAAAGAAAAATCAGACATTTCAAAATGTCAATATCTAAAATAATATATCTGCCAGATATAATTAATTATCTACTTATACAATAACGAAGAAAATATGTAAATACTTAACAGTTATTTTTGTACATTTAGGCCTACCGAAAGAATAAAATATAAGAGAATTAACAGACACAAAAAACGTGAAATAGAATAATTGGTGGCCTATATAATAACGATAACAAACCAAATTCTATAATAATACTAACGAAGCTTAACAATATTATAAACATAAAAATAAACAAATAGTCATAAATCATATTGTAAATTACTTAAAACAGACGAGCTATCCTATAAACCTTTAACAGACATTCTGATTAAGTTTGCAAATGTTGAGCAATATTTGATAACAGTAAGTTTTTGTTACATGTTATGAGTCATAGAGCGGGACCCGGCTGGTAGGGGCCAGTGGATTTAGCCTCCGTCAAAGCTCCCCAATTTGTACACTTTAATAGAGGGTTTTTTTTATTACAGTTAAAACATTTATTTGTCAATGGCATTTTTTTTATTTTCTAAACGACAGTGGAAAAAAGGCGTCTTTCAGAAAATAAAAGTTCTCATTTTAATCATTTTTATATAGGAAATATTTGTTTCTACCACTGAACGATTGCTTTTTTAACAGCACCTGCCCGCTAAAATGGGCCTACTACAAGTGCTTAAACTTTACATTCCGA
The DNA here is from genome assembly GCA_035578905.1 of Stictocephala bisonia. Lineage (NCBI taxonomy): Eukaryota > Metazoa > Arthropoda > Insecta > Hemiptera > Membracidae > Stictocephala > Stictocephala bisonia. The sequence goes on along the minus strand of JAQJVL010001632.1, from coordinate 117,711 downwards.
GTGAAGTACCAGCTGCTAGCTCATTTAAGAATTTGAAACCTAGAACAAGAAATCTAAATTCAGAATTCTCATCCACAGTGAAATTAAACCTCTTTTGATTACTTGAATCATTATATACAAAACATAAACTAACTAAATATACCAAATAAGCTTTATTATATAAAATTTTATCATTTTTCGTGTTTTTGTGTATTCTTGTGATTGTTTTGTATTTATTTATATTTTTTATTTTATCAGTAGGTGGAAAGTCTATCAGTGTTTTGCCTGAATTTGCTCATGTAGTTCTGGTCAGGCCGGACAAAAGTTGGGAGATAACTAAATCGTACCAGTTCTGCTTCCACATTTGTTGCTCGCTTTGATTTACGTAAAACTTTAAAGAATTGCTTTAGACACGAATGACATCACGCCCCAAAGTTTTAATCAATGAATAAAAAATCAATACTTTTAGATATTTATCCAAATATACACCACAGCTTTAAAAATAACAAATGTTAGCTGACAACAAACCATAGGCTATATAAATATATAGTGTATTTTGCAAAAAAACAAACTTAATACTCATAAAACGCTCAATAAAATTTTCAGTCACTCCGTATTTAATACGTAATTAATTACATGCCTATTTCAGATTTATTTAAAACCAACTTAAAAATTTTATTTTCAAAACCAACATTGTCTTCAAACAGTGCTCCCAAATCAAGCTCTACCATTATAAATGTAAATTGTTGTTGTATTAAGACCTTTATTAAGAAACAACAGTGTTTCTTACTAATTACCTTAAATAATTGTTATTTATCTAACAACAAGTTAGTTTTTTTTTACTTAACTAAAATTATACTTTTAAATTAAATGGCTTGAATAAATTTTGAATAGTTTGAGTTTTTTCCACTGTTTGGCTACCATTACATTGTACTTTTGCAATGTTCTTTTTCTAACGAAGGCATGCCTTTACATGAATATTTGTGTTTACTTCCATCCACTATATTTATACTGGTACCTTGACAAAAATTACTTGACTGATTCAAGAATTATTTTCTTAAGAACGAATAATCACGTATTTTTTGGAATTATATAATTATTCTCTAATAATACTTTGTATAATACCGTAATAAGATTGTATAAATAACCTAGCATTTTTTAATAATTTTCCATAACTTTAGGTAATGCGTGAGGAGGGAAACATTTATTGAATAAAAAAAAATTGTAGAAATGCCTAATCCTATTTATAAAAAAAGGTTCAGTATTAATAAATAGTCGTAAACGTCGTAAAGCTCAGAAATTTTAATCAATATTAATGATGAACTGTCGAGAAAACTACGCCAATAATTTCGTACGACTAAAAAAATGCGTTATTGTCACTAATATTTTGGAGGGATATTTAACATTGGGTTTGATATCATTATCGTAAATTAAAATTATAATTGATTAATAAAATACGATTTATAAAAATAAAATAAAATACATGTATTTTAAAAAAATATAAATAAATTGTGTAATGTTATACTACATGTTTTGCTTGTTTTGTTTGTTTTAAATGGTATACCTTAACTCGTGATTTAATTGGTTTATGTTTCATAATTTGTTTCATCTCGATATTAAAACTTAACACTGTAAAACAGTGTTTATCAAATACATTATTTCAACCAATAAAAATACATTTTAATCAACAAACCAAATATTATAGAAAAATATTCATGAATACGCGTTTGATTTATTTAGTACAAAACAATTGAATGATACATATAAAGTAGTGTACTTGGTAAAGAGAGCACCATCATTACAGTTCTCTTGGGATATAGGAGATCAACGGACCATGAAGATCACTGTTCCGAGTATTGTTTTGAGTGGTTCGTCAAAAAAAGTTATATATTTTTTTATGTTTTTCAGTTAGTAACTCTTTTTAAAATTAGAATTGTGAGTAATAAAATTTTTTCTTTAAATTAATTACTAAGATTTCTTTCATAAACCTTAGTGCTTATAATGAAATATCAAAATACATTTTTTTTACCTGAATTTATAATATGTTCTATGTTTAGAATTTACGTAATTTATAAGAACATATAATTATATTGTATTCAAAAAATTAATACAGTAAGGATACGTATTAAACTTCTGAGATATTATGTACATGATTGGCTAAATTGGTAAAATATATTAAACTGTACATATATAAGAATGTTATCTCCAATCGCCTAAATGGAACACGATTTTTTAAACTATTTAATTAGGTAAATGCAGGTCATACCTTTTTGCTTGAATGACAAATTACTGTTATATATGTTACAATTAATATGTCTTATATTTAATTGTAATTATATTTACTGCTTACATAAAAAATTTTCAGTGAAGTCTTGATTCAAATTTATTACAAATGTATAAGTAATCATTTATTTCTTAACAGAAAATAAAAAGAAATATATCTAATTATAAGCTTACGGAACACCGGAAACTATACAAGTGTTGACAGCTACTAATATTTTCAATAAAAAAATAGGTGTTCAAATGTTTGTAGGGTATTTAACAAAGTGGTTTTTCGTTGCCAAGTTATTTATAACAGTTATAAATTAATACTATTTTATAATACATTGAATTTATTTATTAGCTTTATTAATGTAACGGATTTATAGTAATAATTAAACAAAAAAGTGTATTTTTGCTAAAAATTTACTAATCTAACAATGTAGCCTAATTAAAAATTGTACGTGTTATATTAATTTTATTTTTGCTTTTTGATAAATATTAATACAAATAATTACTGTAGTGACTGTTTATAAAAATAGGGACCATGTTGGTTAATTTTCAGTATTTAAAACCATGTATTTAACAGTAAGTGATAGTTCAATATTTTAATTAAATTTTAGTAAATTACTTTTATACTTTATTTTACTAGTTTCTCAGTTTTACTACAGTCTCAAATCGGTAATTATCAGTAGTAGGGAAGTGGGACGTTTACAACATCCCATGAAGAGTTTTCATCAAATGAAGAGTCGGTGGTGGGGGAAGGTCACGTGACCGGATCCAAGATGGCGGCCCCGGATCCAAGATGGCTGCCCCCATTCCTGCCAACCTGTTGGGAATTTTCCCTCCCAAAACTTCCCTCAAATTCCCAAATGTCCCTCAAATTCCCTTTTTGTACTATAAAATACACTATTAGCCTTGTTATACTATATAAAATGCACTTTTAGCCTAGCTATATTGTATTGTATGCGTATCTGTACACGTGTACCAAATTTTAGCGAAATCGGACGGTAAATAACGAAACTAGATCCGGAGTGGTAGGGGTAAAGATAAGTCCAGAGACAACATATACGTAATACAAACGGTTTATATTGTATGGCATGCGTATCTGTGCACGTGTACCAAATTTGAGCGAAATCGGACGGTAAATAACGAAACTAGATCCAAAGTGGTGGGGGAAAAGATAAGTTCAAAGTTGTTATTTTTGGAAAAATTTTGTTATTGGTAGGTCGGAAATGGTGTACGCAGGTGGGCCTAAAGACTTTCGGGGGTCGAAAAAAATTTCCAAGGCTCTAGGACGCACCGTTTTCGAGATATAAGCAAAAAACCACTTTTTACGGGAAATGTATTGACTGTTTCGGAGAATACCTTCGGGGGTTTCCGGAGATTGTCGGGAACCTTCGGCAATCGTCGAGGTCTTGTGTAAACACACCGGTCGGCGATCAGTTGTCGACGAGCCTTCAAGCGGCAAGTACTGTTCTCTCCTGACTCTCTGATTCCTGCCTGCGCAGAACTTCTCTGTTGGTGAGTATTTAGAAAATATACGGTCGGTGTTAGAGACAAGCCTTGAGTCTTTGTGATTCGGTCAGTTTTAAACACCGATCAGTCCTTTAGCCAACTTTGCAAGGCTAAAGTTTGCTAAAGGACTCGCGGGGGATTCCGAGAGAGTGGTGGGACGCACTCTCGGCCAACTTCGACTTGGCAGCGGATACACGGGTGGGGCCAGCGTGTGACGCACTGGCTTTTCCTCATAAGGCAACTGCCGTTAGGAGTCGTCACTAGGTTCCCTTAGCTTGCTTTTACCCTCCCCAGTGCCGTGTTAGAACACCGATGTGTCTAGGCGAGCGGCGTACCCCCGAAAAGTGCTCTAGATAACGAGAAACCCCTAACTGCTTGGTTACAGGGTAAATTTGGTATCAAAATATTCGTCACAAAAAACGGCACAATTTCTTCCTCTGTCATTTTTCGATTGGAGTGGGGGAAAACTGTTATTTCGGGGAAAATGTGCCTTTTTTGCGCTGTTTCGTTTTTTCGACTTTTAAACTTTATCTCTCTCTCATTTCTTCCCTAATTGACCGATCTGGATAATTCTTTCATATAATTTTTCAGTGATGTCTCCCCTTTATATGAGCATGAATGAAATTTTCCTGCAACTTGTATTTCTGGAAATATTCCAGCAAGACCCCTGTAATAGTGGTGAAACGATTCTTTTGTTTCAAATCGAAAAAGAGTCGAGGGAATTTCTGAAAATTGAAATTTCTATATGTCAGTATCAAGCTGATAAACAGAGGAAGTTTTTCCAAAATATTTGAAGGTTACACATCCATCTGTCTTTGAGAAACATCAAGTTGAAGTTGAGCCACGAGCCCGGCCAGCGCTCGACGCCCCGCGCCGCCGAGTCGATCAAGTCTTTCTCGTGGGCAGGTTGTTGTTTTACGGCTTTTCAGGTACATATTTAATAATGTTGTCTGTTTCTCTATCAATTTTTACCGGTACTGAATGCCATTTATGGCATGTTCCATATTCACTACCCACTAACAAATTATCATGTGTAATCATGATTTTTCTCTGTCATTACTGGCTATTCAAAAAAGCGATGGAATCGGTGAATGAACCATAAAATTGTACACTCTTGACAAACTTTTTGGGAAACAAGTATCTGGACAGTATCTAATGTTCAAGAAATTTTAAATTCACATATTAACAAGTTACTTAAATTATGTATTGAACAGCTGTAGCCCGAAACCAATATTTAGTTTTGAAATAAATCTCCTAAAAAAAAAAAAGATCAGAAAAATTTTTTTTATGAGGAATAACCAGAATAACGAGACTGATTGACGAAATATTGGGCTGGGTGTAAAGAAAATAGAAATTCTAGTCTCAAGTAACAATTATAAACCATGGAATAATTTTATTTACTGGCAAAAAAATTGAATAACAAACTATTCCTAGTACTATGAGACAAATGTACTAGCAATACAGTCTATATATTATGTTTATATAATGTTTAAACTCCGTTACATATTTAGGTAATCGACCCTGTCATAGATGTTTGTGTTGTATTCCTCTTCATCGCTTGGCAGCTGGAGCTTGTTGCAGCATGACTCGGAACAACTGCATATGTCACAGCACTCTAATTCTGACGTTACGCACGGGCACATAGTGTTTGCACAGGATTCTTTTCTCTTACAGGAACAGAAATATTTTTGCAAATATTCCATTGCAGTGTTTCCTTCAAAATAATTTGGAAATAATTTGTTCTTTTGTCGAGTCCAGCCGTATTCGGTAACTTCATAGGACTTTATTTCTGGAGAAGGAGCCTGCTTCCATTCGTTCACTTGCAATTATACATTTTTATACACCTGCACAATATTTCATGATTCTTTCTCAAAATTACAATCGGGAGGGAATTTCGCTGATTATAATTTTTTATTATTTTATTTTCATAATAGATCAGTGAATGCGCGATTTTTAATGCTCAAGATCAAGAAACATCGAAAAAGAAGTCAGATATTGTTGATCAGATCTGCAGATCCCTAAAAAATCTCAGAACATCAACCTGCACACGAGAAGGACTTGATCGGCTCCACGACGCGGGGCGTCGAGCGCTGGCCGGGCGTAGGCCGGGCCCGCGGCTCAACTTCAACCTGATGTTTCTCAAAGACAGATGGATGTGTAACCTTCAAATCTTTTGGGAAAACTTCCTCTGTTTATCAGCTTGATACTGACATATAGTAAATTTCAATTTTCAGAAATTCCCTCGACTCTTTTTCGATTTGAAACGAAAGAATCGTTTCACCACTATTACAGGGGTCTTGCTGGAATATTTCTAGAAATACAAGTTGCAGAAAAATTTCATTCATGCTCATATAAAGGGGAGACATCACTGAACAATTATATGAAAGAATTATCCAGATCGGTCAATTAGGGAAGAAATGAGAGAGAGATAAAGCTTAAAAGTCGAAAAAACGAAACAGCGCAAAAAAGGCGCATTTTCCACGAAATAACAGTTTTCCCCCACTCCAATCGAAAAATGACAGAGGAAGAAGTTGTGCTGTTTTTTGTGACAAATATTTTGATACCAAATTTACCCTGTAACCACGCAGTTAGGGGTAAAGGTCATAATTTCGGGGGTACGCCGCTCGCCTATAACACTGAGCCACTTTCTAGTCTTTAGGTATTCTCCGAAACAATCAATACATTTCCCGTAAAAAAGTGGTTTTTTTTTTTTGGGTCGTCCCAAAAGCCAAAATTTTTTTCCCCCCCTTCACGAAAGACCCCCCTTTCTTTTTCCGCCGGGGTTCAAAACCCATTTATTTTTACCCCAACCGGACTTTTGAACCCCCTTTTTCCCTAAAAGGAACTTCAATACCTGCCATAAAAAAAAAATTTGAAGAAGGTTTTGGGATTTTACTTTACCCTCCCAGGGAATTTTCTTTATTACCCCGCCTCTTTGGTAAACGGAAGAAGCAGCAAAAAATTTGACTGGTTTTTTGTATAAAAGGCCCAAAGGGAAAAAGGGGGGGCCCATTTTACGGGGCTAATTTCGAGATTGGGGAAAAATTTACCCCCTTTTGGCGGCAAAATTACACCCCTTTTTAAAAAGAAAAACCAAATTTTTTTGCGTAATTGCTAACCGGGCACCCAAATGGAAAAAGAAGAACTGCTCCCCCCTCAACCTAAAACCCTTCAACCCAAAACCCCTTGGTTTGGGATTGAAATTCTAAACCCAGGCACCCCAAAATTAAGGTTCCCGAGGAAGGTAAAACCCCATAAAAGACCCTCGCGGGATACCCCAACCTCAAAGGCCCATCTAACCGGCCCTTTGAGGGGGAAAAAAGGGCGGGGGAAGGGCACCAGGAAAACAAAAAAAACTTTAAACAAAAAAAAAAAACCCCCAAAACAAAAACAAAACAAAACAACCACCCGGGGAAAAAATCAACAAAAAAACCAAGCAACCTTTACCTTGCAAAAAAACCTTTAAAAAAAAACAAAAAAAATTAAAAAAGGCCCACCAACAAACAAACGGGGGGGCAAAAAAAAAAAAAACCCCCAAAATTACCCAAAAAAAAAAAATAAGAAGGCCACAAGGGCAAAAAACCCAACTCAAAAAAAACACCTAAATCAAAATAAAAAGGGGGGAAAAAACAAAAAAACCCCAAAATTTCCCCCCTAAAAAAAAGGAACCCCCCACATAAAAAAATTTTTTAAAATTAAAAAGCCACTAAAAAAGGGGGGCCCCCCAACAAAAAAAAAAAAAAAAAAACAAAAAAAAACCCCAAACAACCCCAATAAAAAATAAAAAAAAAAAAAGAAAAAAAACCCGGGGGCACAACAAAAAAACTCAAAAACAAATCCAAAGAAAAACAAAAACCAAAACCAAAAAAAAAAAAATAAACCCCACCCAAAACCCCCCAGCAAAACCCAAAAAAAAATGGACGGGGAAAACAAAATCAAATACCAAGCAGTATCAGAAGCATGAGGCTGTAAGTTTCTGCTACTATATTGTCTACGCTGATGATCACTACGGAGAACCTGTGAAATACTTTGGATCCGATGCAGCACAAGTTTTTGTTGAGAGTCTGTTCAGAGAGTCGAAGAAAATTGCTTACCTATACTCTTCTGCAGCAGCCAATCCGATGGACCTAACCCCAGAAGATCTCACTACCATCACCAACTCTACAATCTGCCATATTTGCGAGAAGCCTTTTAATGACCCGGAAGACTACAAAGTAAGAGACCACGACCATCTTACTGGAAAATTCAGAGGCATCGCTCACAACACCTGCAATCTCAAGTTCCGCAAACCTAATTTCATTCCAATCTTCATCCACAACTTGAGCGGCTATGACACACATCTTTTCATAAAAATGTTTGGACTCAATGATGAAACTATTAGCGTCATACCTAATAACGAGGAGCGATACATTTCCTACACCGTAGAGATTGAGGGAGGAGTAAAACTACGGTTCCTCGATTCTTGTCACTTTATGATGTCCAGCCTCGACTCACTGGCGAAGAACTTAACGACACCACAATTCCGCGAAACATCAAAATTCTACTCTGGAGAGAAACTACAACTACTCATCAAGAAGGGTATCTACCCCTACGACTATATGGACTCCTTGGAAAAATATCAGCTCACCAGCCTACCAGAAAAGAAGGACTTTTACAACAGGCTAAACAAGACGGATATCACAGATGCAGAACACGAACACGCTCAGACAGTATGGAACACATTCAAAATCTCAAACATGGAAGAATACACTCTCCTGTACAACCAGACGGACGTTCTGCTTTTGGCGGACATTATGGAAAACTTTAGAGACGTTTGTATGAACACCTACAAGCTCGACCCAGCATGGTATTTCACCGCTCCCGGACTGGCATGGAGTGCAATGCTTAAAACTACGAGAGTTGAACTGGATCTGTTGACCGACAATGAAATGCGGTTGATGATCGCCCGAGGAATTCGAGGAGGAATATCCCAGTGTTCCAACCGTTATGCAAAGGCAAACAACCCCTATATGGAGGATTATGACATGGACAGGCCTACTACTTACCTCACATATCTCGACGCCAATAACTTATATGGATGGTCTATGAGCCAGCCTATGGCTTATGCAGACTTTCTATGGGTGCACGATCCTGAAAACATCGACATCATGAGCATACTGGATGACGCTCCTAGAGGCTACATCTTCGAAGTGGATCTAGAGTACCCTCGAGAGCTACACGACACCCATTCGGACTATCCATTGGCACCAGAGCAGCGCATTCCTCCAGGCTCCAAGAACATGAAACTCCTACTCACTCTCTTCAACAAGGAGAAATATGTTCTTCACTACCGAAACCTAAAAAAGTACATCTCCCTTGGCATGCGGGTGAAGAAAATTCATAGAGCTGTCAGCTTTATGCAAAGTACTTGGCTAAAGGCTTACATCGATTTAAACACCGACATGAGAACCAGAGCAACAAACCAATTTGAGAAAGACTTCTATAAGCTGATGAACAACTCAGTCTTCGGTAAAACAATGGAAAACATACTAAACAGAGTGGATATCCACCTCGCCACCAAGGAAACACAAGCTGATAAGTGGATGGCGCAGCCTAACTTCAAGAGCCGTACCATATTCACAGAACACCTGGCTGCAGTCCATATGAGTAAGACAAGTCTGTTGTTCAATAAGGCTATATACTTAGGCATGAGCATCCTGGACGTTTCTAAGTTGTTGATGTATGAGTTTCACTACGATGTAATCAAGAAGAAATATGGTGAAAAAGCACAACTCCAGTATACGGACACAGACTCCCTTACATATATGATTGAAACAGTTGACTGGTATAAAGACATGAAGGAGATGATTCATCTATTCGACACCAGCGATTACTCCGACCCCAACCGTTTTGACATTCCAAGAGTTAATAAAAAAGTGTTGGGTGTGATGAAGGATGAGCTTAGCGGACGTATAATGTTTGAGCATGTGGGGTTACGCTCTAAAATGTACGCTAGCCGGTCTGAAAACGGATAAGCTAAGAAGGCAAAAGGAGTAAAGAAATCTGTAGTAAAGAATGAACTAGAGTTTTCTGACTATAAGGAGTGCCTCGATAAATTCTCCCTCCTCTACAGTACTGTGGATGTTACGTTGGATGACGCTTTGGAGAGAAATAAAAAGTATAAATCCTGCCAAGTGAATAGAACAATGAATCTAATTAGGAGTCGCCGCCATGAACTGTACAGCATAGAGCAAAATAAAATAGCGCTTTCAGCCTACGATGATAAGCGTTTTATTTTAGAAGGAGGCATAAAGACCCTGCCATGCGGACATTATTCCATCGATGAAGAAGCGATGATTGACCGAGCCGTCTTAGACGCGCTGATGGTGGAGTAAGGAGACGGGTGGGAGCACAAGAGTGCAGGAGGTAGCAAATAGAAGAAGGTCGGCTACCACTTTCCGCAGCGGGGAGGGGCTGCGGAATCCCGTAAAACCAATGACCTGCAACGCCCAATAGACCTTCAAGAACCGACAACGTCCAATCGACCTTCAAAAAAACCGGCAACGCCCAGCCCAGGTATAAATACCCCTTACTCACAACGCTCGTCAGTGTGTACTTGGATACTCTATCAACATGTACGGAGAATCCGACGCTATTACCGAACAAGCACCCATCCTGGACGGTGACTGCAACCCAGTCGTCAAGCAGGATCCGTGGGAAATCTACAAGGAATTTATGTGGCTAGAACATGATATTAGTAAAAGATGGCATGCTCAACCACGTGATGAATTCGAAATTCAATGGTACGAAGAGGACATGAAGTTTATGCGTGAATAAAACCCGATAATTGACCAGCATTGGGAGTCGATATATTCTGAACAGAAATATCTCCAGACATACCTCGACACTGTGGATTGGATGGACCTAAAGATTTTTGTACGTGGAATCCATTACAACAGGGAATGTCGTAAGAGAAAACTTGCAGATGTAGAAATGGAAAAGCACATAGCGCAAGAAAAGAGACTGCGGGAAAAATTTCATACTTAGTTTCCTTCACCTTTTATGAAAAACAGAAACAACTCAAGTAAGGGAGCACAGGAGTGCAGGAGGTAGCAAATAGAAGAAGGTCGGCTACCACTTTCCGCAGCGGGGAGGGGCTGCGGAATCCCTTAAAAACCAATAAATATTTTGGTTTAAAAATCTTAATCAGTTATGAATTGGACACAATTCAATCCAGATATGAATGTGAGAGAAACCATCACCAAAGAGCTACACGCTCCAGCCAGAAGAACATTTCCCACCAGACCTGTATACCCGGGTGTTATTAACCCACGTTGTGTTAACCCAGGTTTTATTAACCCACGTTGTGTTAACCCGGGTTTTATTAACCCACGTAAGGTTAACCCAGGTTCACCTGCGTTGTTAGAGGATGATGTAATACTCGATTATACATACACGATCTCAGCAACGTGTACTCATTTCCAGTTGAGACACAAAGGAGTAAACATCACAAGATGAGTGAAGTGTTTATCGTGTTAAATAATCCCGATCCTACTGAGTGGTTCAGTAGTGATGATGAGACTCTCCTAAGGTTCTACAAGAACGGGGAAAATGTCGATACTGTTTCAGTGTACAGGTACTCCAGAACGATTGATGTATCCGAATACGATAGAGTGGATATTCTAGCTTATGGTTTTTTACCGAATGTCAAACAGAGCGTAAATGAGGATGAATATAGTATAAAGGTTTCTCAGTCGTGCGTTTGTTTTAAACACTCTCTGGATTTGACGAACATCAACACATTGAAACTATATAGCAACCTGTATGCTAATAAAGCGCTGGAAAGAATTAATAACTTTGATATAGATTCGCCTATTGTGGAAGAAACATCAGATTCTGAATTGAGTGAGGGGGAGGGGGATATTGAGGAATAAAAATTCTAAAATTAACAAGGAGTGAGGTAAATTAAAAAATAAAGATTTAATTAGTTGAGATAATGGTGGAGTAAGAAGACGGATGGGAGCACAAGAGTGCAGGAGGTAGCAAATAGAAGAAGGTCGGCTACCACTTTCCGCAGCGGGGAGGGGCTGCGGAATCCCTTAAAAACCAATAAATATTTTGGTTTACAAAAATCTTAATCAGTTATGAGTTGGACACAATTCAATCCAGTTATGAATGTGAGAGAAACCATCGCCAAAGAGCTACACGCTCCAGCCAGAAGAACATTTCCCACCAGACCTGTGGAAGTCAAAGGAATAGACGATCTGTATCAGGCTGACTTGGTGGAGATGATACCATACTCAAAGTTTAACAAGGGCTACAAGTACATTCTCACAGTAATCAACTGCTTTACCAAATACGCTTACGCAATACCAGTCAAGGACAAGTCTGGACAGGAAATCGTCAAGGCTATACAACCTGTTTTGGAGGAGAATCGGATGACGCATCTGCAAACCGACATGGGAAAAGAGTTTTACAATGCTGGATTCGCCAAGCTAATGAAGAAACACAACATTAATCATTACTCTGTGTACAGCGAGAAGAAGGGAGCCATAGTGGAGAGATTCAATCGTAGTCTCAAGTCTCTAATGTGGAGAAAATTCACAGAACTGGGCAACTACCAATGGATTAAAATCCTACCCGACCTGTTGGAAGAGTACAACACAAGAAAACATAGAACAATTGGTATGGCACCTTTTGAGGTGAACAAAAAGAACGAAGATTTGGTCAGACGAAACATAAACAAGAATAGACAAAAATATAAGAAGAAGGAAAAGATCGAGTTCAAAGTGGGTGACAAAGTAAGGATAAGCAAGTATAAAAAGGTTTTCGATAAGGGATACCTACCCAACTGGACAAACGAGATTTTTACTGTGGAAGCGGTGCGTCCAACTGTACCGACTACGTATCACCTAAAGGATTACCGCAACAACATACTTCAAGGAAGCTTTTACGGAAAAGAACTGCTCAAGACCAGACACGGAGACGTATACCTGGTGGAAAAGGTGTTGAGGAGAAAGGGTAACAAAGTGCTGGTTAAGTGGCTTGGCTTTGATGGTACTCACAATTCGTGGATAAATAAAAATGAACTTGTGTGAATTACTCAGTTTGAGCTTAGACATTAAAATGAAAACACCCAAATTGTCTATCGTAAACTTTGACGTATACTGTGGAGGAGATATGAGGGAAAGGAGCAAACACAGTGATCTGCTGCCAAACCATGTTCGATGTATCATGTGCGGACCTTCAAATTCCGGCAAGACTAATGTAATGTTAAACTTGTTGTTTAATCCAAATGGACTAAAGTTTGAAAATGTCTACGTTTTTTCAAAATCACTCCATCAGCCAAAATATAAGTTGCTAGAGAAGGTACTACTGACTATACCCGGTATTGGATATTTCCCTTTCACAGACAACGGTGAGGTGATTCATCCAAACGAGGTGAAAGAACACTCTGTGATGGTGTTTGATGATGTCGCATGTGAAAAGCAAGACAATATCAGAAACTACTTTACAATGGGACGACACCAGAATGTTGATACTTTTTACCTGTGTCAAACATACAGTAGGATACCTAAACAGCTGATAAGGGACAATGCAAACTTTATTATTGTGTTTAAGCAAGATGACAGAAATTTAAGACACATATACGATGATCATGTAAATACGGACATGTCTTATGGGAGATTCAAAGAGTTGTGCGCCACCGCATGGAACAGTGGTAAGAACAAATTTGTTGTAGTAGACAAAGAACGTAACATTGACGATGGTAGATACCGCGTCGGACTCGACGAGTTTGTCAAAGTTTTACAACGCCATGCTGAAGGTTAGTTTTAGCCAACCTCTTGTGACAAGAGAGTACAATCTACCGATGAATGAGGATCGCAAATCATTATGGCAATGGTGCGAGGCGCATAACACAATGACGTTAGACAGGCTACGTTTTAAAAGGCGAATAGATATGTTGGAAGAAACTATTTTGGGCCCACTCCTTTTGCTGCATATTGCGAAGCAGAAAGACTTGGAAAACAGAAAAAACAGGAAAACATGAAAACAGAAAAACAGAAAAACAGAAAAACAGGAAAACAGAAAAACAGAAAAACATGAAAACAGGAAAACAGTAAAACAGAAAAACAGAAAAACAGAAAAACAGGAAAACAGAAAAACAGAAAAACAGAAAAACAGGAAAACAGAAAAACAGAAAAACAGAAAAACAGAAAAACAGAAAAACAGAAAAACAGGAAAACAGGAAAACAGGAAAACAGAAAAACAGGAAAACAGAAAAACAGGAAAACAGAAAAACAGGAAAACAGAAAAACAGGAAAACAGGAAAACAGAAAAACAGGAAAACAGAAAAACAGGAAAACAGAAAAACAGGAAAACAGAAAAACAGGAAAACAGAAAAACAGAAAAACAGGAAAACAGAAAATAACCTAAGGGATTCCGTAAGAAGAGGGATGGGAGCACATACGTGTACGAGGTAGCAAATAGAAGAAGGTCGGCTTTAGCGTCAGAGACGCATTCACTTAACGCAGCAGGGAGGGGCTGTGGAAACTCAATAAATAAGGATGTGGTGTTCAAAATTAGTTATTCGACAAGATGACGTTCAAGGATACACATCGTATACGAGAAATAAAGCTGCTGCAGGATAGTATAAGGCAAAAGTTGCGTGATATTAAAAGCAGTTCAATTCAAACACAACGTTCGTTAGAAGTACAGTACAAACCGTTGATTGATCCACTAAAACAGTTGACGGAGACGGTTGTTGCTGCCAAAGAGATCAAGCAAGAGCCAAAAGAGGAGAATGAAGGGGAAGTGGAGGAGGAGGAGGAGGAGGTTTTTGAGCCTGAGCAGTCATTTGGAAGACCGTCTTTAGCGTCAGAGTTTGACGCATTTATTCGTGCAAACAACATTGGAGACTTGTTAGGTACCTACCTTCAGTTTATTCAAACAGACGATAGGGAAGAAGCTGATTTCACGTATGGCATTCACTATGATGGCAACGAGTGGAAAATGGGATCGTATCCAGTTAGCTTTTCCGATAACGATATAATTATAAATGGAGTTGAATACAAGGGAACACCTGGACTGTTTGAGTTGATTTTCAAGAAACATCCACAGAGTGGATTGTTCAACGACAATGATTTAAAAGTGTACAAGCAAATGCTAGAGGCAACTGGTGTTCACAAGCGTGAAGATGGAAAAGGGATAAAATCCAACAGAGGCTACAAGTACACGAATATTATATCAAATATGTTTCCACCAAAAAATAAAAATAAACTAACCTTACTACGTGCTTCTCCAGCGTCTAGAAAAAGACCAAGTCAACCACTATCACCATTTATTGGTGAAAAGAGAAAAAAGTTGGGAGAAGGTTTGCTAATGGAAGTTGAGAAATCCAAAATTGACTACTGGTACTGGGATGACCCTAATGAATTGGTTGATCGTTTGCGTCTGTTGTTAGCTTCGAAAGAAGCAGGTAACAGTGGTCACAATAATGAGATTATCGCCATTCTGGAGGAGCTCAAGGAGGCGGATATTATAAAAGACTTTGATAACTTTATTTTGTAATCATTATCGTAATATCTATCGACAAGTTCGGACGTCAGTTAGTTCAAAAAGGTGCTGCTGCTGCTGTGCCCAAAGGAGCACGAGGTGAAGGATTTAAATTGAATACTGAAGGAAACTATGATATGCAAAATAAAGTTTTAGCAAATGTAGGCGATGCAATAAATGAAAATGATGCCGTCAGTCTAAAACTTATAGGTGAGCATTGTGTATTATTCGAGGAGAAATACATTAATGCTAGAAATAGGTATATAGCGAACGTTGAAAATCCTACTGCAGCAAAAGATGCTGCAAATAAATTGTATGTAGACTCTCTTGTTCCACCTAGATACGGCACCTTTTGGCACTTTGGAAATAAACGGTTGGTTGAGATGGCCGACCCATTAAATGATGGAGACGTAGTTACAAAAAAATACCTGACGGCAAATAGCCCAAATAAGAGTAAAAGCGGGTGGAAGTTTAACAATATGCGATTAACGTCAATCAAAGATCCTGTTGAACCTCAAGATGCAGTGACTCAAAACTACCTTTCAGGATCTCTTAACGTGGTACGTGAAAAGTGGATTCCTAAACAGACCGCTAATGAGTGGGATTTCGGAGATAAAAAGCTTTCGGTTGTGGGTGATCCAGTCACCATGCAAGACGCTGTAACTATGAATTATCTTGTACGAGCAATGAGTGCATTACTTTACGATCTATACTATCGCATATTGCCACCTCAAGATCAGATCCACAGTTTGTCTAAAGAGGAGTGGATCGACAAACATATTGTACGACCGTATTTCTTAAACGAAGCTACTAGAGTTAGATCACACGAATAAAAACCCTTGAATTTGAATAGACACCGTCATTTGATTATTATAATGCCAAGAGTCAACAAGAAAAACGTCAGTCGTCATTCAACAGTCAAAGGGTGTGGACTACTAGAGACAGTCGGTAGTTTTGCCAGTACAGCTCTTAACAAAGGAATCGATCTACTACCAGTGGAACTTCATCAACCAGGGGGTTACAGGTACTGTGGTCCAGGTACCAAATTAAAGGAGAGGTTAGCTCGTGGTGATCAGGGAATTAACAAGTTGGACGAAGCCTGTAAGGAACACGACATTGCATATTCCAAATATAGTGACAATCAACACCGTAAACAGGCGGATCAACAGCTGGCCGATAAGGCTTGGAATAGGGTTAAATCATCAGACGCTTCTTTAGCAGAACGAGCTGCAGCTTGGTCCGTGACAACAGCTATGAATGCAAAGAAAAAGCTGGGAGGTACGATGAAGAGACGACGCGTATGCAAAAAGAAAAAGATCGCAAAGCGGCGAGGTAAAGGTTACTATTTAAGACCTTACAAAAAGGGAGAGGGATACTACTTAAAGCCGTACAAGCAGGGAAATGGATCACCTAAAGTCGTACATAAGAAAAAAAAAA
This sequence comes from Stictocephala bisonia, assembly GCA_035578905.1. Lineage (NCBI taxonomy): Eukaryota > Metazoa > Arthropoda > Insecta > Hemiptera > Membracidae > Stictocephala > Stictocephala bisonia. The sequence continues at coordinate 100,983 of JAQJVL010001632.1, read as the reverse complement.
AAAGTTTGCGTTAAAACACTTACCGGATCGGGCTCTTACAAACTTTGACCTGGACAGATATGCACGTAAATTTAGAATACCACATTTTCGAGGTGTTTTTATGAGGGACGCCTTACCACAGAATATTTGGAAGAAGGAAAATGCCATTGTTAATTTAGATTCAAACAGTGGGAGGGGTACTCACTGGGTGTGTTATAAAAAAGTTGATAACGTGGTGAAATACTTTGATAGTTTTGGAAACCTACAACCACCACCAGACCTTTTAGAGTATTTTCAGGGATGTAAAGTTTTGTACAACTACACTTCGCATCAGACTTTCGGCTCCAACATCTGCGGTCATTTATGTTTAGAGTTTTTGATGAATCGACTTTAGTATGCGTCTGACTTTTAGAGAGTGAGCAGCATTATGTTTTGTGTGAGTGGGAATAGTTCAGTGTTTGGCTGTAATATTTTTCCTGCAATAGACCTCTCTGAGGGTGATTGGGAAATTGGATTGGTAGACTTTACAACATACAACTCTATACCAAACGTTGAGAAGGGAGTCAATAATTTGTTCCATTACGGTGATACAATTATCGACATACCGACTGGTTCTTATGAAATTGACGACATTACACAATTTATCGAACACAAAATCAACGATCCGAATTTAAAGATTAGAGGCAACAACAATACGTTTAAAGTGGAAATTTACGGTGAAAAGGTGATTGATTTCTCTCAGGAAGACAGCATAGGTTCACTGTTGGGCTATTCCAAATCGATTCTTGAACCATATAAATGGCACGTGTCGGACACACCAGTTGCCATTATTAAAGTGAATGTCATACGAGTCGAATGTAACGTGGTTAGAGGTTCTTATCAAAACGGTACAGAAGGACACGTTATTCACGAGTTTTACCCTGCCGTACCTCCTGGGTTTAAAATTGTTGAAACGCCCCGTAACGTCATTTACTTGCCAGTAAGCGTCAAGATGTTGGAAAACATAACAGTTAGACTCTCCGATCAAGACAATCGTTTGATAAATCTGAGAGACGAAGTGGTCAACATTAGACTTCACTTGAAACGTAAAGATGGGTCTGATTTTCAATAAATTAGATGGACACAGGACGAAATCAATCAGTCGCCTGTTACGTTTGAAACGGTTAACATCAAAGAACAAGGAGTTTTTACAGTCTCTTAGACTTCAATATGTTGTCCGTAAGTAGTAAAGCGCAATTTGATGAAAGTGTGACAGAGTACGAGTACCGTACTCATGCACATTTTACATCGACAACTTTTAATCCGGACGATGAGGTGCGTATTTCTATTCAACAGCAGGATGGGTTTACATACCCTTGTGAGAGTTACTTACACGTGACTGGTAAAGTGACAAAATCTGATGGTCAGACACAGTATGATATGTTACATCTAGTCAACAATGCCATGGCGTTTCTGATAAACGAGATTAGATACGAAATTGGTGGTGTAATTGTCGATCGATCTAAAAATGTTGGTATAACATCCACAATTAAGAATTTAGTAACCCTAACTCCAGACGATGAGAAGCGATTGATGAACGCTAGTTGGGTTGGAAAAGGATCATTGAATACGGTAAAGGAGTTTTCTTTTTGTATTCCTTTGAAATTGTTAATGGGGTTCTTTGAGGACTACAAAAAAATCATTGTCAACCAAAGACAGGAATTGATTTTGCTCTTGTCTTCGAATGTTAAGAACGCCTTGTACAAGGAGGTCGCGGCCACTGACTTTAAGTTGACAATTGATAAGATTTACTGGCGGGTTCCCTACGTAAAGGTGTCTGATGATATGAAGTTGTCATTACTACGGGTGCTGGAACAGGATCGTGTATTGGAAATGCCTTTCAGGTCTTGGGAGCTGCACGAGTTTCCTGAACTTCCCACAAGTACGAGACAATCTTGGACCATCAAGACTTCTTCACAACTGGAAAAGCCACGTTACGTAATATTAGCCTTTCAAACTAGTAGGAAAAATGATTTAACCAAGGACGCTAGTATCTTTGACAAGTGCTCACTGTCGGATGTAAAGCTCTTTCTAAACTCTCAGTACTACCCGTATGATAACATACGTGGTGATGACGCTCTGTTGTATGAAATGTACGCAAGGTTTCAATCTTCTTACTACGGGTCGAGTTCACCCAGTCCCATTATGAATCGTACAGCTTTTGATTCTTGTCCCGTTTTTGTAATCGACTGTTCCAAACAGTCTGAGAATCTTAAATCAGGACCTGTAGACGTCCGCCTTGAATTTGAATCTTCCACCGCTTTTCCAAAAGGTACAACAGCCTACTGTCTGATTATTCACGACGCCCTAGTCGAGTACAGTCCACTTACTGGAACTGTCAACAGAGTTCTCTAGTGTCGTACGCCTTATAAAAAAGGAAGCTCAGCACCCACTCGGTCTCAGTCGCTGCTCCACCACCACCATGGCATCATCATCATCTGCTGTTCCAGACACTGATGTCTCTATAGTAGAGTTTCCACTGGTTGACAAGAAAGGTGTACCTACTCTGGTAACGGTACCGGACAAACACCCGGTACCAAGGTAATGTTCAATCTCAACTCGGATTTTACTAAATTTGTCACTGTCGGTCTTTTTAATGAATTTCTCTTTCAAGTGGGCATTTTGTTACACAAGCAAGGCATGCGTAAATACGTTTTACTAAACAACGCACAGTTCTCAAAGTTGAAAGAAATGGAACCTTCAATTACTTATGCTTTGTGTAATAAGGATCAACAAAAGAGATTCACTGAAGTGGACATTAAATACACTATCCGTAACATTTTCAACAAACCTTATGTAGAGCTTTTCGACAGAGATAATGAAACCGCTATACTTTTCACTAAAGAGGAATGGTTGAATTTTGTTAGCTTATTGTCTGCATTTCACGGTACATTGAACAGTTGACCTGTGTCGAGCCTTACCTGATTGAACACATTGATCGGGTTATGCGTAGTGATTCGGTCTATGTTCCCCCACCACAGAAAGTAAACGGTTGGGATGCTGACCGTTTGCATGACGAAATTGTTTGGTATAAGAGGACAAAGCCCACAGTAGGTTGATCATAAATATGTCAACACCGGCTGTGGTGGAGTTTCATGGGTTCAAAGATAATCGCAATAGATTTATCGTTAAAGAATTTGTCGTTGTGGGTCCTTTTGTAAATGTAAATATAGTTTTCAAGTCTCCTTATCCTGAAAGTAAGTTGAATAGTGCTGCTCGGAAAGCTAACAATTGGTGTGAGCGTAAGTTTCACAAAATACTTTGGGAGGAGGGATGTGTACCTTTTAACTTCAAACTAGTTCGTAGCTTACTAAAACCTTTTGATATAGTCTATACCAAAGGGTTGGAGAAAAAGTTATTTCTTTCCAAATTTCACGGAAATGTTCAGGAACTCGACGAGTCTTGGACAGTTCCCGACATGTATACGTTTTTACCTTGTTGTTTACCGCAACATGCTGCGGTCACGCAACATGATGGCAAGTGCGCCTTAGTAAGTGCTCAGTTTTACTACAAAAAGTTGGATAAAAATTGTTACTATCGTATCCCTAGCTCTGTGTGAATGTGTGTTCTATGGCTGGCCTAAACTCCATAAGTCCAGGACATGAACTGTCGAGGTGAGGGCGGCCCAAATTCAATAAAAAAGCCCGACTGTTCTCTAAGGCAGCCGTAAAACGCATAAGACCTGAGGCAGTCCTGCAGCTTGGGGCTGGGCTAATCCCCGTAAGACCTTGAGTCGCAGATGCATCTAGTATGCAATGGGCCCTCGTACAGTTTGGATGTGTGTAACACTCTATGGCTGGCTTAAACTCTGTAAGTCCAGGGTGTGAGTAAGGGATATTTTTAGTAACAAGAAAAATAAAAAAAAAATAAAAAATAAAAGCCCTTTGTAAGTTTGTGCGTCACATTGAAAGGCTTCTCCAAGTAAAGTGGCGGCTAGACTTATAGGGGATCCAAAAAAAATAAAAAATAAAAAACACAAAAATAATACTGGGAGGTAGCAATTTTGTTATGGAGTGGCTATCACCGTAGCTTGCGATGGTTGGGGCAAGTTACATTAAAGTAAGTGGGATTATGCCTACTGGGGACACCCACTATAATAAAAAACGCGCCTTTGCACAGAGTGCAATGACCCTATACCCCTTGGGTGGTGTGGAAACTTGGGTCAAGACTTGTCAATGCACAGAGTGCAATGACAGACATTGACTTGATAGTCATGGTCTTGTCATTGCACTCTGTGCATAGGAATGCAAGGACAAGTGCATAGGCCTTCGGGGAAGGAGGCACAATACTCCTAACAAGCCGTGACTCTCAAGGTCAACTGAGAGTATAAAAGGACTCGTATTTCCACTTTTCTTATCAGTCTATCATGACATCTTTTGTGGAACGTTTCAACGCTGCTACTCCGATGAATTATATTACTGTCAAGGTTGGAGATTTGTCATCCAACATCCAGTATCCAGTCAAAAGTATTACACGAATAAATACGAAATACGTTGAGACTCTCGTTGCGATACTGTTTGATCCGCATTTGGAGGAGGACATCAAGGTGTTTCTACCTAGAAGATACGTCGACACTTTGCATGAGGGGGAATCAATACCGGACAACTTGGTGCTGATCGAAGAAGTTGGATCTACGTCTGCTGTGTTATTGTTTCGGAAAGATGTTTAAGTGTTTCAAAACACCAGAAGATCGAGTACACGACTGCAGATACTGCAAAGCATTTTTAATGCAAGAAGAAAAAAGGAAAAGACGCTGCACCCCATTGATCTTCATACCGTGTATTTTGTTCGCAAGTTACATGGTCTACGAGAGTTACTATAAACACCTAGAGTAAATCTCTATGGAAAGGTGGCAGGATGGCTACCAACGTAATGAGCGATGGTTGGGGCTTATTACAAGGGTTTGTTTCTCCGTACCACAGGGGTATATGGTCTAGACCTGTGGGAGCCTCTTTGTTTACCCTTAAAAATCAAAAGAGTGACCTCTGAGCTGGTAGAGGAGGTTGACGTTCCTTCAGAGGCTTTGTACTAACATTCTACCGACCATAAAGGGCGAGTATCTTTACATGCTTTACGTAATATGTTTTGTGCATGTCGTCAAGGTCAAGTTTCCATAGAGTATAAGAGAAAAATAATGCATTTTATATAGTATAACAAGGCTAATAGTGTATTTTATATAGTACAAAAAGGGAATTTGAGGGAAATTTTGGGAGGAAAAATTCCCAACAGGTTGGCAGGAATGGAGTAAGTTACATTAAAGGAAGTGGGATTATGCCTACTGGGGACACCCACTATAATAAAAAACGCGCCTTTGCACAGAGTGCAATGACCCTATACCTCTTGGGTGGTGTGGAAACTTGGGCCAAGGTCCCATAGAGTATAAGAGAAAAATAATGCATTTTATATAGTATAACAAGGCTAATAGTGTATTTTATAGTACAAAAAGGGAATTTGAGGGAAATTTGGGAGGAAAAATTCCCAACAGGTTGGCAGGAATGGGGGCAGCCATCTTGGATCCGGGACCGCCATCTTGGATCCGGTCACGTGACCTTCCCCCACCACCGACTCTTCATTTGGCGAAAACTCTTCATCGGGCGAAGCAAAGTCGCCACATCCCTACTACTATTATCAATTAATTTTTTTAATTTTTCCACAAAATTTCTATCATATTTTAAAAATAATATAATTTATTTATTTTTTTTTTTTACTAAAAGTTCAATTTTGTTCCTTTAATCAACAATTTAGAGATAATTTATATTTACACTTGATCCCACTGCCACATTGATATAACAACCTAACGATCGTTAGTTAAAACCAATACGACTGTACATATAAGTCGGTTTTATGAACCGATTTGCCTCCATGTCAAACGAAATAGTTAATTAAATTCCACAGTTGGTTGAAAACTCAATTATTTTCATGCTATAGTTACCTGGGATTACAATGTTCGTATTTATTCAGCTCTAAAATGATGCATGTGGACTTTAACCTCAAAATAGTAAAGAAACTGAATTTTTTTTAAAGCATAACTATACTTTCACAAGAAAAATAAATAATGTAAAATATTTGTAACGTTAGGTACCAAATGGTTAAGTTTTGTGAATGTTGCTTTGCAATAATATCAAAAGCATTTATGAAAACATTGTTATGGTCCAACATGGTCCTAAATAAATAAGGCAATTCCACTTCTGGCTGCTAATTGTTACTTTTATTTACAAGTTCTAAATCACTAAATTACATACTATGAAATATTAAAAATTTAAATTATTACTTAAACACTGTTTCGACACTTCAACTAATCACTAATATTTACAATAATATATAATATTCAACACTCTGTTCACCTAATGTCCGACACTACTCAGTACACTGTCACTGCACTGTCACCTCCACGGGGGTGACTCTGCTGATCTGTAAACTCTCACTAACTAACTGACCCTTAACTGACTCCTATTTCTACAAAATCAGGTGTTAGATGCTGCTCTTTAAAGAATAAAACTTCCAAACTACGTTTAGTATTAGTGAGAAACTTGTGGGGCTAAATTGATAAAACGTTTAGTTGTTATATTATATTAAATGGCAGATAAACCTATACAGCAATATGACACCTGTAATAATGAACTTGTAAACTTAAATTAACTATGTAGCATTTTGGAAAAATATCTATTAAGTAACGGGCGTTTTCATTACTAAAGACGCTTTACTAAAGATGAGAGACTTCAGGGAATAATTCTAAATGCGCTTTCTTTTTAAAAGTTACTTTTGGTATAGTGAATGAGATGTGTGCAGACCTTTGGTTTTTGGTTGATGGTGGAAAAAATCTAAAGATGATTAAAGCTAGGCAAATGTAAAAAATGGTAAAAGAAAAAACAAATTGGACAGAGAATAAGACGCATATTTCTTTATTAATGGAAACTGAAGATAAGAAATTTCACCTACAATAACTTATAAAATTACAAACTATTTAATTGGGGAACAGTTTCTGTTTTATTACCTCTTAAAATTTGAAGATAAAAACGTAATAAATAGAACGAATATATTGTTTCTCATATTGAAGATTTCGTATTTCAAGGCGACCGCAAGCAGAAGATGTAGCAAAATATTGGCGGGAAGTTCTCAGAAGGTTGATTAGTGTGATTGTTTTTTATCAGTGAAAGAGGTCTAGCATTCAGAGGAGAAAACGAAATTCTTGGGTCACCGAAAAATGGCAATTACCTAGGAATACTGGAGCTTGTAGCACGATATGATGAATTTTTGAGAGATCACATAAAAGCTCACGGAAATCGTGGAAGTGGCCACACAAACTATGTTTGAATAAGGTAGTGAAGTCATCACCTTCTCATAAAAGTTAGTAAAGATTATAAATGAAACATATGGATCCCTAAAAAGTAACATCCTTTGGAAATTAAGAATATTCTATATTATTAGATTAACTTTTAAAACTGTTCCTTTTTACATACGTAGTGTTATTTCTAAGAAGAATTCCTTATATACAAGGAAACGGTAACCTTTGTTTAGGGTATAGGAACTAAAATATATTCACGGATTTTAGAACTCCATTAAAAGAATATTAGTTCCCTCTCCAATGAGTATGGATTTATAATGCATCAATTATTGTATTTTCATTAATAATTTTTCTCTTTAGTTCAAAGGCTGTTTAGAACCCACGATGATCTTTTTCTTGACATCTATTGGCGAAATGTGTTATAACATACCTCAAAATACTGGACTTGTAACTGAAAATCGATAGTATTTAATTTATTCACTGACTGGCGCAAAATCATAGTTTTTGAATTATCTTTCACTTATTTTAAAATTTTTACTAAACGTACTTGTTATGTTGATAAGTGCAAAATATAACACCAACAATATAGAACAATTGTTTTTGTTATATTTAATTGTTAGTAAATATTTCTTGTCTGAGGAATTGTCACAAGATCTGATAATTTAGAAAGCAATTAGGAGTAAGTTATGAGGGAATATAAATTAAGGTCAACACTTAAAGTTAAAAAGAGAAAAGTAAGACAGATTGTTAAAAATTAGGAAGGATTACGTTTAAGTGACGGCTAATCCCCACCTCAAAAAATTTGCTTGGCTTTTGTGCTCTCCACAGACAATTTGTCTCTTTATTTTGCAATCATTTTACAGTAAATACAATTAATTACTGAATTTTGGTTTGTCCATATGATCATGACGTTGATTTTTTTACATTTGAAACCATTTATTAGTCATCAAACAAGTAAAATTTTTCAAATAAATAATAGAAAAGCTCAATTAAAATGAATTATATAATAATTCGACTTTAAAACAGGATTAAAATAAAATTTTAAAATGTACTAAATTAAATTAAGTATATCTTAAATTAAGTTTGATAAAGACTTGATAAAGACTGGCTCACTGGTTAAGGCTTCGGACTCATTGTCCAAGGTTCGAATTCCAATGCACTTACGGTTAGTCCTTTATGTCACTCACAGTCCTTCAGGCTCATATAGACTTAGAACTCATGCCTTGAGTAATTTAACAATAGCTGATTGTATTCATAAGATTAATAAACACTTATTTCAATCTGTTATGCTGACACTTTCCAGTGATTGTACCCTGGAATGGACCTTTTGGTCCTATAATGGTAATGAAAGTCAATAATTTATTTATATTTTTATTAGATTTTCACTTTATCTGGCTTCGAAATGAGTCAATTAAGAAAACAATTGGTAACTATTAGTATATCTCTAAGTGTATTGTAGAAGCAAATCATCGTTAAAAACAATCAATTAAAACATAATTAAAATATAAGACATAATACATAAGTTATGTGTGTATATGTATCGTATGGATTTAAACTACATAATTCGTGTGTTAATAATATCTTGCAAATTTTCTTAAATAAACATAGAATTTAAGTTATGTAATTAAATAAATATTTTAATAAGAATATTGCTATAATTTTACGTCTAAAAGTAGGAAAACTCAGTAGTAACAAACTTCCAATAACAATTAATTTAGGACGATCAGTTCGTTAACTCTCTCTGGTCATATGGAATGTTCGATGTTACTCTTTGACGAAAAGAAAATTAATAAAAAATACATGTAAAAATATGTACTAACTGCTTGTTAAATATATATATCTTTTCAAATATATATGAAGTTAAATTTTATTTAAAAATAAGTTTCTTAGTTAATTTTGATTAATTTGTTATATCATTTTATATTAATCAAAATTTACTAGTCAAAAAAATATATATACGTATATAAAAACCAAGTTATTTAATAAACTAACTATTCAATTATATTAACCATAATTGAAATAAATATGAAAGCGTCAAGTTTTTAAAATATAATTAAATATGGATCTATTTATTTTAATTTTTTATATAGATTATTTGCAAAATAACTTTAAACTTTGATTTTAAATAAGCACTTTCGTAAATATTTATATTTTATAATTTATTGTTACTTTAAAAAAAATTACTTAAAATAAATAAAACATACCAAGGATATAATTCTTTGAAATTAAAAAAAAGGAATGATTTAGTCCCTATATGTTTTGAGATTATATATTCTATTGCCAATCATAATATCACATATTGAAAGTATTAAATTGGTCTTAGTTGAATGTTTTTTAAATTAAAAACTGTACCTTTTAAATAAACGAAGGAATTAATAAATCATGGAATTTAAATTGTGGAAAATAATTTTTAATATAAACTATTGTCCGGTAAATAACTTTAAAAAACAATGAAATGTATTTATTAACAATAACTATTTTTTAATTAAAAAAGGTTTGGACAATGTGGAAAAACATAACTCATATAAAATGTAACCAATATATTTAATTCGACTGAAGCATGTTTTTCCCAGATGTTCTTTTAACTCCCAGTATTATAATTATTTTTAGAAGTAGTAAGAAGCTCATTGATAATATGATACATTTCTATGAATTAGATTGTATAACTTTAAATGTCTTAAATATGTGCCAAATCAATCAAAATTCAATTAAACTTGATTTTAAAAATCCCTTTATTGTTATTAATGATTTAATAGTTAAAATTAAACTTTTTTTATATAAATTTTGATGCATACCTATACAAACGTTCTAACACTGCTTTATTTAACACGTTAATGTATCTTTTTATTTTACATGCGTGCTAGTGTTTTATTCAACTTAAAATAAGCTCTCGTAAATTTTCTATATACGTTAATGAATTAAACCACAAATTGGTGTTGCCATGAAATACATGGTACACAACTGTTTACCCTTCAGGAATTTTCTATAACAGTATCTATCCATTCGAATAAATTATATACAAAATACTAAAAGTTCCTATCATGCCATAATTTTAATTACATAATTTCTCAATTTAATAATTACCATATAAATTAATAATATTGTAAAGTCAGATTTAATTTATTATTATTAGTTCGTTCCCCGTTTCTTAGTTATTATACTCCAAAATTAATAAGTTATAAACGCATGTAACAATTTAAACTTATAATTAAAACTGCAGGACTCGAATATTTTTATTTAATCATTTTCTATTTATCATAAAAAATTATGAAAGTATTACTTTCTAAATTCACAAATGTCTGTTAAAACGTCACTCTTAAAATTAATGTGGTACCTATATTGCAATAATTAATTATAATACAAACAGTTTCTTCCATACAGTGTCATACTTCTTTAACACCTTCAACTACCTTTCCATCACAACGCTATTCAATTTGTCCAAGAAATATTGCTTTCAGTCCATTACATCCAAATAAGAAAGGACCTATATATCTCTCGATTTTCCAAACAATTTGTGAGTTGTATGGAGGGACGGGAAATACAACACATGATAACCAGTGATAGGTTATAAATATAACTTCAATGAATATTATTTATTGGTTAAAAAATATTAATGTAATATTAATTATAAACTAATGTACACTATCTTTGCTACAAGTTGATATGTGCGTATTTTAAAATTAAGAAACGTTTTAATGAGTTTTTATTTATTAATTTTATTTAATGGAAGGTTTCATGTCATTTGTTGTTTTCAATATAATTTGTATTTTTCAGTAACTTAAAAACTGTAAAAAATGTTAAAATGAAGGTCGCTTAAATCAAAATTATAAGAAATTGTACTTTAATCTGATCATAGTAACAGACTAGGACATATTTTAAAATAAAGTTCCCCATATGTCAAACATACTGTTACATGCAACACTTAATTTATATAATAACACTGTTAAATAATGTAATATATAATTAGAATTATAAGAAAAAATATGATTATCGTAATACAATCGTCTAGTGTTTAATATTTATAACTTTATATTATATTAGTTTACAATTTTAATAGGTCTAACAATACGAAAGCGTATGTGACATAGAAAAAACCAATTATTTTATATCGATACAAACAATCTTATACAATAATTATAATGTATAAGATTGTATGATTACAATTATATATATATATATATATATATATATATATACATATACATATATTTATAATTATATATATTTATATAATAAATAAAATTTAACAATTTGGTTTAAAAATATATTTTGACTGTATGAATATGAAGAGACTTATTATTTTTTGCTTGTTTGATAAAGTAAAAAAATAGTAAACTTAATAATAATAATAACTACTGATCTAAAAGTAGCAATAAAGGAAATACATTGATAAAAATGTACTTTCTAGCGTAAATATCATAAAACATTTATCTATGCAAAATATTTTTTCTAAATTAGCCATAAGCTAGAGGAATAAATAAAAATAGACTAATTTAGAATACGTGTTGCAGAAAAAAACATATAAAGATTTAGAATTTGAGTTTGAATCATACAATAAACGAAAAATAATAATTGCTAGTCAACTGTTTTTTTAAGTGTTTAGTATATGAATTATGGATTGAAAATTAATGTTAAGTGCAGGAGCCTGACTCAGCCTCTTAAGCGACTTCCCTCTTACAAAGACTGAAGAAGTTGATACAAATCTGCCCTCCTTAAAATATTTTATCGAGAACACTTTGTTAAGCAGTAGCTTCAATATAATGATAAAATTAATATCATTACTTCGGATACTTTTTGTATATTTTCCTTTTTGATTTTTACAGTAGTTGGGATGTTATAAAAAAGTATTATCACGTACCCTAATGTATTTGGTGATTTAAATGTAGCCTTTTTGGAGTAAATTCCACTGTTGATACGTATATATGAATATATTTTTTATGGTTAAAATAGTAATTTCGTTTTTGAAAAAAAATATCTAACTTGTGAACATATTAGCCTATTTTAATGTATTGTTATACATAAATATTATTATTTGTAACATTATGAGAATAAACTTAAAATATTGATTTAGTTGGTACTCATTGAATAAACCATAACGATTAATTGAGTATTAGTCAATTAGTAATTAACATAAAAATAATAAAACAACAGATAAGTTTTCACGGGTTTTTCAGCCACGATTTTGGACTACAAAATATTTTTTCTAAGGTTATAATCCCAAACGGATCTCACACAAGCGTGCTCATACACAAGATTTGTTAAAATTATGTTTATATACATTTAACATTTATAATTTATATTATAAAATGGTAAGTGATTTTGGAAAAACCACAGGATGGGTATATATGTAAAAAAACAAAAATTGAAAACTCGACATATAATCTAGTTTAAAAATTAACTTAAAATTTGTATATACTTATGAGTTATATAAATGTTTAATACTAATTGGATACGCAGTAATATTCTTATTTAATCATGTATATGTATGATTGTGTTCATAAAATGGGCAGTATATTAAAATTAAATACGGTATTGGACGATCGAACAATGAGGGTTGGCAGCATACGTGCCGAGTTGACAGTTTGGGGTTGGCCTCCGGTCGGACACCACGCGTCAATAATCATTCACTCCCTGACAGAAATCAATTTACAATATGAGAACTTTATTAATTTTTTCTAATTATTGAAATAAATTTTGTAAAAGCGAAAAATTGCTTCTTTAATTATTTTTAAAGACATATAAGCTAAACATATGATACATTTAATTAAAAAACTAAACCTTATAAACATGTAATTTAAAATATAAAGTTGCTATGGAAATATTAAAAATATTATACTATTACACAGTTGTTTAAAAGTATGACTTGTAAACTATGCTAATGATTATAGTAAAAACATATATTAACTATCTTTTCAAATAAAAAAAAAAAAAAAAAAAAAAATTAATTAAACACACACACACAGATAATACGGTTATTTGTGTTGTAGGAGAGTATGGGTAGTGTCTGAATGAATATTTAAGGGTAGTTCACAGTGTCTCTGTAACCGACTTGGAATCTGCTTTGAGGCTATTTAAATAATATTCTACATCCAATTAAAATATTTCATATTGGCAAGGTTCCTATGTAGATACATTGGAGAATTTAAACAAGACTGTTTCTTGGATTTAATAAATTTAGTTTATGATTTTTTAAATTATTTGTTTGGTAAATGATTAATACAACTAAATATTTTCAACTATTTTTTTTTAACTAAACTGACCGATCACAATGTACCTACATTATATTATATAGTGAGCATTTATTTTGAAAAGAAAAGAAATAACTAGTGTTTACTATATTTATTATACTCAATTTTTAATTATATTTACTATTTATAAAACATATGCTCATTACGAAATGAAATATGTAACTATTCTGTTGCATTGGCCTAGATAATACGTTTCCAAAATCAGTAACATTGTATAAATATTACGCAAGTTGATAAATGTAAATATGACTAACTGATAAATACAGAGAGCAAAATTGCATATTTTAGCAGGTTTGCACTTATTTGCACTTATATGTACTTAGATAAGAAGCCTAACTAAAATTAGGTTAACAAAATAAATATGAATGTTAGCTGAACACTTTGTATATGTTTACTGATAGTTATTATAATAACTGTCAATTAACGTAATACACATTTTTATGTTTTATACAAAAAATAAATAAATGGTTTAAGTAACCTGTTAATTTTACTTGAAAAAATACGTTTATTACTGATGTTTTAAATGTGTGTATGGTTTTCAATCGTAATATAAATTGTTACTACAGTTTTTGACTTTTTAATGTTTTACCACTCAAAAGGCCGCGTAGGTGGGGATGTTCCCTCAATTCAACTAGGATAGTTAGTCACGGCTCGGAGCTGGGGCGAACATTGCCAGAGTATAAATGAGGGTGTGGATGAACGTTTGTAATGTAATTATAAATTAACTAACGAGCACTTTAATTCAGGTTTATAATTTCTATTTGTTAGTTTCATTCCAATTTATTATGACGTTTTGCATGAAATAAACTGTTGTAAATGCAAATAACAATTTATATAATAATATTTATTCAAAATAATTATTTGCAAAGTAATGTGAATATAATAGTTTGTAATTTATAAACAATGTAAGTCATAATAATTTCATGCACTTATTTTAAAGCTAGACTGTCAAAATTATTTGTTTTATATTATTATTTGTTGTTAGTTAAATTAAAGTGCAAGATTACCCTAATGACTATGGTTTATAGCTGAAAATTATACATTTTTATTTGCCTCACTGAGTGTAATAATTACAGTGTAGCATGTGACTTCAATAACTTACACAGCAAGAAACGTAAACTTAGTTCGTCTGTGCACTCAACACAATACCCACCCTTAATGAACTGGGTCATTATGGGCTGGTTAACACGTGTCCGCAAGGGCAACTGTAGTAATTACAGTGTAGCATGTGACTTCAGTAATTTACACAGCAAGAAGTGTAAGCTTAGTTCGTCTGCTCACCCAACACAATACCCACCCTTAATCAACTGGGTCATTGACTGCTAGTGAACATGTGTCTGCAAGGCCAACTGTGTGAATTACAGAGTAGCATGTGACTTCAGTAATTTACACAGCAGGAAATGTAAGCTTAGTTCGTCTGTGCACTCAACACAATATCCACCCTTAATGAACTGGGTCATTATGGGCTGGTGAACACGTGTCTGCAAGGCCAACCGTAGTAATTACAGTGTAGCATGTGACTTCAGTAATTTAAACAGCAAGAAGTGTAAGCTTAGTTCGTCTGTGCACTCAACACAATACCAACCCTTAATGAACTGGGTCATTATGGGCTAGTGAACACGTGTCTGCAGGGCCAACTGTAGTAATTACAGTGTAACGTGTGACTTCAGTAATTTACACAGCAAGAAATGTTAACTTAGTTCGTCTGCTCACCCAACACAATACCCACCCTTAATAAACTAGGTCATTGACTGCTAGTGAACACGTGTCTGCAAGGCCAACTGTAGTAATTACAGTGTAGCATGTGAATTCAGTAATTTACACAGCAAGAAATGTAAGCTTAGTTCGTCTGTGCACTCAATACAATACCCACCCTTAATGAACTGGGTCATTATGGGCTGGTGAACACGTGTCTGCAAGGCCAACTGTAGTAATTACAGTGTAGCATGTGACTTCAGTAATTTACACAGCAAAACGTGTAAGCTTAGTTCGTCTGTGTACTCAACACAATACTCACCCTTAATGAACTGGGTCATTACAGGCTGGTGAACACGTGTCTGCAAGGGCAACTGTAGTAATTACAGTGTAACGTGTGACATCAGTAATTTACACAGTAAGAAATGTAAACTTAGTTCAGCTGCGCACTCAACACAATACTCACCCTTAATGAACTGGGTCATTACGGACTGCTGAACACGTGTCTGCAAGGGCAACTGTAGTAATTACAGTGTAACGTGTGACTTCAGTAATTTACACAGCAAGAAATGTTAACTTAGTTCGTCTGCTCACCCAACACAATACCCACCCTTAATGAACTTGGTCACTATGAGATAGTGAGCACGTGTCTGCAAGGGCAACTGTAGTAATTACAGTGTAACGTGTGACTTCAGTAATTTACACAGTAAGAAATGTAAACTTAGTTCATCTGCTCACCCAACACAATACCCCCCCTAATTAACTGGGTCACTATGAGATAGTGAACACGTGTCTGCAAGGACAACTGTAGTAATTACAGTGTAACGAGTGACTTCAGTAATTTACACAGTAAGAAATGTAAACTTAGTTCATCTGCTCACCCAACACAATACCCACCCTTAATGAACTGGGTCGCTATGAGATAGTGAACACTTGTCTGCAAGGACAACTGTAGTATTTACAGTGTAACGTGTGACTTCAGTAATTTACACAGCAAGAAACGTAAACTTAGTTTGTCTGCTCACCCAACACAATACCCACCCTTAATGAACTGGGTCATTATGGGCTGGTGAACACGTGTCTGCAAGGGCAACTGTAGTAATTACAGTGTAACGTGTGATTTCAGTAATTTAAACAGCAAGAAATGTAAACTTAGTTCGGCTGCTTACCCAACACAATACCCACCCTTAATGAACTGGGTCATTATGGGCTGGTGAACACGTGTCTGCAAGGGCAACTGTAGTAATTACAGTGTAACGTGTGATTTCAGTAATTGACACAGCATAAAATGTAAACTTAGTTCGTCTGCTCACTCAACAAAATACCCACCCTTAATGAACTGGGTCATTATGGGCTGGTGAACACGTGTCTGCAAGGGCAACTGTAGTAATTACAGTGTAACGTGAGACTTCAATAATTTACACAGCAAGAAATGTAAACTTAGTTCGTCTGCTCACTCAACAAAATACCCACCCTTAATGAACTGGGTCATTATGGGCTGGTGAACACGTGTCTGCAAGGGCAACTGTAGTAATTACAGTGTAACGTGTGACTTCAGTAATTTACACAGCAATAAATGTTAACTTAGTTCGTCTGCTCACCCAACACAATACCCATCCTTAATAAACTAGGTCATTGACTGCTAGTGAACACGTGTGTGCAAGGCCAACTGTAGTAATTACAGTGTAGCATGTGACTTCAGTAATTTACACAGCAAGAAGTGTAAGCTTAGCTCGTCTGTGCACTCAACACAATACTCACCCTTAATGAACTGGGTCATTATGGGCTGGTGAACACGTGTCTGCAAGGGCAACTGTAGTAATTACAGTGTAACGTGTGACTTCAGTAATTTACACAGTAAGAAATATAAACTTAGTTCGGCTGCGCACTCAACACAATACTCACCCTTAATGAACTAGGTCATTACGGTGTGGTGAACACGTGTCTGCAAGGGCAACTGTAGTAATTACAGTGTAACGTGTGACTTCAGTAATTTACACAGTAAGAAATGTAAACTTAGTTCGGCTGCTCACCCAACACATTACCCACCCTTAATAAACTGGGTCATTGACTGCTAGTGAACACGTGTGTGCAAGGCCAACTGTAGTAATTACAGTGTAGCATGTGACTTCAGTAATTTACACAGCAAGAAGTGTAAGCTTAGTTCGTCTGTGCACTCAACACAATACCCACCCTTAATGAACTGGGTCATTTTGGGCTGGTGAACACGTGTCTGCAAGGCCAACTGTAGTAATTACAGTGTAGCATGTGACTTCAGTAATTTACACAGCAAGAAGTGTAAGCTTAGTTCGTCTGTGTACTCAACACAATACTCACCCTTAATGAACTGGGTCATTACAGGCTGGTAAACACGTGTCTGCAAGGGCAACTGTAGTAATTACAGTGTAACGTGTGACTTCAGTAATTTACACAGTAAGAAATGTAAACTTAGTTCGGCTGCGCACTCAACACAATACTCACCCTTAATGAACTGGGTCATTATGGGGTGGTGAACACGTGTCTGCAAGGGCAACTGTAGTAATTACAGTGTAACGTGTGACTTCAGTAATTTACACAGTAAGAAATGTAAACTTAGTTCGGCTGCGCACTCAACACAATACTCACCCTTAATGAACTGGGTCATTACGGACTGCTGAACACGTGTCTGCAAGGGCAACTGTAGTAATTACAGTGTAACGTGTGACTTCAGTAATTTACACATCAAGAAATGTTAACTTAGTTCGTCTGCTCACCCAACACAATACCCACCCTTCATGAACTGGGTCACTATGAGATAGTGAACACATGTCTGCAAGGGCAACTGTAGTAATTACAGTGTAACGTGTGACTTCAGTAATTTACACAGTAAGAAATGTAAACTTAGTTCATCTGCTCACCCAACACAATACCCCCCCTAATTAACTGGGTCACTATGAGATAGTGAACACGTGTCTGCAAGGACAACTGTAGTAATTACAGTGTAACGAGTGACTTCAGTAATTTACACAGTAAGAAATGTAAACTTAGTTCATCTGCTCACCCAACACAATCCCCACCCTTAATGAACTGGGTCTCTATGAGATAGTGAACACTTGTCTGCAAGGACAACTGTAGTATTTACAGTGTAACGTGTGACTTCAGTAATTTACACAGCAAGAAACGTAAACTTAGTTTGTCTGCTCACCCAACACAATACCCACCCTTAATGAACTGGGTCATTATGGGCTGGTGAACACGTGTCTGCAAGGGCAACTGTAGTAATTACAGTGTAACGTGTGATTTCAGTAATTTACACAGCAAGAAATGTAAACTTAGTTCGGCTGCTTACCCAACACAATACCCACCCTTAATGAACTGGGTCATTATGGGCTGGTGAACACGTGTCTGCAAGGGCAACTGTAGTAATTACAGTGTAACGTGTGATTTCAGTAATTTACACAGCAAGAAATGTAAACTTAGTTCGTCTGCTCACCCAACACAATACCCACCCTTAATGAACTGGGTCATTATGGGCTGGTGAACACGTGTCTGCAAGGGCAACTGTAGTAATTACAGTGTAACGTGTGATTTCAGTAATTTACACAGCAAGAAATGTAAACTTAGTTCGTCTGCTCACCCAACACAATACCCACCCTTAATGAACTGGGTCATTATGGGCTGGTGAACACGTGTCTGCAAGGGCAACTGTAGTAATTACAGTGTAACGTGTGATTTCAGTAATTTACACAGGAAGAAATGTAAACTTAGTTCGTCTGCTCACCCAACACAATACCCACCCTTCATGAACTGGGTCACTATGAGATAGTGAACACGTGTCTGCAAGGGCAACTGTAGTAATTACAGTGTAACGTGTGACTTCAGTAATTTACACAGTAAGAAATGTAAACTTAGTTCATCTGCTCACCCAACACAATACCCACCCTTAATGAACTGGGTCATTATGGGCTGATGAACACGTGTCTGCAAGGGCAACTGTAGTAATTACAGTGTAACGTGTGATTTCAGTAATTTACACAGCAAGAAATGTAAACTTAGTTCGTCTGCTCACCCAACACAATACCCACCCTTAATGAACTGGGTCATTATGGGATGGTGAACACGTGTCTGCAAGGGCAACTGTAGTAATTACAGTGTAACGTGTGACTTCAGTAATTTACACAGCAATAAATGTTAACTTAGTTCGTCTGCTCACCCAACACAATACCCATCCTTAATAAACTAGGTCATCGACTGCTAGTGACCACGTGTGTGCAAGGCCAACTGTAGTAATTACAGTGTAGCATGTGACTTCAGTAATTTACACAGCAAGAAGTGTAAGCTTAGCTCGTCTGTGCACTCAACACAATACTCACCCTTAATGAACTGGGTCATTATGGGCTGGTGAACACGTGTCTGCAAGGGCAACTGTAGTAATTACAGTGTAACGTGTGACTTCAGTAATTTACACAGTAAGAAATATAAACTTAGTTCGGCTGCGCACTCAACACAATACTCACCCTTAATGAACTAGGTCATTACGGTGTGGTGAACACGTGTCTGCAAGGGCAACTGTAGTAATTACAGTGTAACGTGTGACTTCAGTAATTTACACAGTAAGAAATGTAAACTTAGTTCGGCTGCTCACCCAACACATTACCCACCCTTAATAAACTGGGTCATTGACTGCTAGTGAACACGTGTGTGCAAGGCCAACTGTAGTAATTACAGTGTAGCATGTGACTTCAGTAATTTACACAGCAAGAAGTGTAAGCTTAGTTCGTCTGTGCACTCAACACAATACCCACCCTTAATGAACTGGGTCATTTTGGGCTGGTGAACACGTGTCTGCAAGGCCAACTGTAGTAATTACAGTGTAGCATGTGACTTCAGTAATTTACACAGCAAGAAGTGTAAGCTTAGTTCGTCTGTGTACTCAACACAATACTCACCCTTAATGAACTGGGTCATTACAGGCTGGTAAACACGTGTCTGCAAGGGCAACTGTAGTAATTACAGTGTAACGTGTGACTTCAGTAATTTACACAGTAAGAAATGTAAACTTAGTTCGGCTGCGCACTCAACACAATACTCACCCTTAATGAACTGGGTCATTATGGGGTGGTGAACACGTGTCTGCAAGGGCAACTGTAGTAATTACAGTGTAACGTGTGACTTCAGTAATTTACACAGTAAGAAATGTAAACTTAGTTCGGCTGCGCACTCAACACAATACTCACCCTTAATGAACTGGGTCATTACGGACTGCTGAACACGTGTCTGCAAGGGCAACTGTAGTAATTACAGTGTAACGTGTGACTTCAGTAATTTACACATCAAGAAATGCTAACTTAGTTCGTCTGCTCACCCAACACAATACCCACCCTTCATGAACTGGGTCACTATGAGATAGTGAACACGTGTCTGCAAGGGCAACTGTAGTAATTACAGTGTAACGTGTGACTTCAGTAATTTACACAGTAAGAAATGTAAACTTAGTTCATCTGCTCACCCAACACAATACCCCCCCTAATTAACTGGGTCACTATTAGATAGTAAACACGTGTCTGCAAGGACAACTGTAGTAATTACAGTGTAACGAGTGACTTCAGTAATTTACACAGTAAGAAATGTAAACTTAGTTCATCTGCTCACCCAACACAATACCCACCCTTAATGAACTGGGTCGCTATGAGATAGTGAACACTTGTCTGCAAGGACAACTGTAGTAATTACAGTGTAACGTGTGACTTCAGTAATTTACACAGCAAGAAACGTAAACTTAGTTTGTCTGCTCACCCAACACAATACCCACCCTTAATGAACTGGGTCATTATGGGCTGGTGAACACGTGTCTGCAAGGGCAACTGTAGTAATTACAGTGTAACGTGTGATTTCAGTAATTTACATAGCAAGAAATTTAAACTTAGTTCGTCTGCTCACCGAACACAATACCCACCCTTAATGAACTGGGTCATTATGGGCTGATGAACACGTGTCTGCAAGGGCAACTGTAGTAATTACAGTGTAACGTGTGATTTCAGTAATTTACACAGCAAGAAATGTAAACTTAGTTCGTCTGCTCACCCAACACAATACCCACCCTTAATGAACTGGGTCATTATGGGTTGGTGAACACGTGTCTGCAAGGGCAACTGTAGTAATTACAGTGTAACGTGTGACTTCAGTAATTTACACAGCATGAAATGTAAACTTAGTTCGTCTGCTCACTCAACACAATACCTGCTATAAATGAACTGGGTCATTATGGGCTGGTGAACACGTGTCTGCAAGGGCAACTGTAGTAATTACAGTGTAACGTGTGATTTCAGTAATTTACACAGCAAGAAATGTAAACTTAGTTCGTCTGCTCACCCAACACAATACCCACCCTTAATGAACTGGGTCATTATGGGATGGCGAACACGTGTCTGCAAGGGCAACTGTAGTAAATACAGTGTAACGTGTGATTTCAGTAATTTACACAGCAAGAAATGTAATCTTAGTTCGTCTGCTCACCCAACACAATACCCACCCTTATAGAACTGGGTCATTATGGGCTGGTGAACACGTTTTTGCAAGGGCAACTGTAGTAATTACAGTGTAACGTGTGACTTCAGTAATTTACACAGCAAGAAATGTAAACTTTGTTCGTCCGCTCACTCAACACAATACCCACCCTTAATGAACTGGGTCATTGACTGCTAGTGAACACGTGTCTGCAAGGGCAAATGGAATAAATAGATTTCTTCCTACTTAATACTTTAATCATGGGTGTATTATTTATCATGCATGTGTAGTACTTCAGGTTTATTCTACTTTAATAAAGTGTACAATATTTCCTTATATTTTACACGTTAATTGGGGGAAGTGATTAAAAATATAAATGTAATATGCCTAATAATATATTATTCCTTAAACATATTCCTTAAAAACATCAAAGAAAGGCTTTAAAGTAAACATTTATAATTTAAATAACGTACTCAAGTGTCAAAAATATAAGCAGGTAATATAAACACATAATTTTTCATATATTATATTCAATACATTCTTAAGTGTTCGAATCTATGAAAAAAACATTAAGCACAATATCGTTTTTACATAAATTTGATGTAGCCTAATATAGTATTATTTGTTATTAAAAGAAATACACCTATTAGTAACTATGTAACTAATGGTTAACTCTAAATTATAAAATTTATACTAAAGCTATCAAAATGGCTTGTATGATCAAGGTCAGATCTGTTAGACTACATATATTTTATAATAATTGTTTTTATGTTCTAGACGTTTGGCCTATCTAACCTTCTATACACGTATATTGGTGTTTCTCAACTTAAACACCCATACACGTAGCGTGATAATCGCCTACTTGCCCACCAATTAACGCATGGAGGTATTAGAATTCCTACACCCCCTATACACATACAATTTATACCACTACTTACCCCACCCATATAAGTAGCTTCATTTTAAAAGATATATAAGATTTAAAATTAAAACAACACATGTGGGCGTGAAACATACATTTTAATTGTTGTCATTAAAGCCTATTTGTAAATAGAAAATACCTTTACATTAATATAATACATTTTCTTTATTATTATTTAAAATTAAAATATTTATTAGGGTCACCGAAATCTAAATATATGGGGTTATATTAGACTGAGCTCGTGATCCTCTAGCTAACATGTCACAAACGCTCGCCTCGAGTCGTGGCGTAGAACTGCTCAGAGGCAGGCTGGTTTGTAGCATTGTCCACCCTCGCTTTCTACATTACATAACGATGTTTGCAAGAGCCGACAAGTTGGAAATAGTCAGGTTTCGTAGTGCCTTTCCATGTCGAAGGAGGACCAAATTACATAACTGAGAACTGACGCTTATATTTCAGAAATAAAATTAACTAAAACGGTACAAATTTTTGAAACTATCATTGTGGAAAGTAGAGCATATCATTGTGTAGTAAATAGCGTTATAACTTAAAATTTAATTAAAATGTTAGTTCATAAAGAAGAGAAGTGATATGGGTTAAAAAATGTATCACGTGTGTCATTAAAATATTTTCATCAACATTAAGTGTTAAGGGTGTTGCAGAACTAAAACATTTAGTACACACATTAAACCAAAATTACTGTTTGGACAACCGAGTCACAGATTGACTCAAAAATGTTGTAATGTTGCCTGTATTGACTGTTGGACAAACATATTCCATACTTAGGGGAATAACTTATAGTAACACTGTTAAATTAATAGTTTTCTAAAATGGTTCTTCATATAACATGCATCATAAAATAAAACACTTAAAAAAACGTATCATATAAAACAAGAATGTAACTTAAACAAACTAACCCACACCTTATGAACTGTAGCTAGTCTCTGAGTAAAGGGTTACACTACAGTTTTATCACTGGAAGTGAAAACTTAACAAGATTTGAGGTGGTTTTAGGATGTTGAAAGGTAGAGATGAGAAAATATGAAAGTCACGTTTCCGCCGGATAGCCAAAAGCCGGAACATCCGTCACAACATTCGGATTACGGACTACGTGGTTGGAATAACAAGATTTACCCTCACTTACCTTCACGGGTGTTTTTTCATCACGCAAATCTACTCATAACTTACTAACGTTGGTAGTGACTTACATCAGATATATATATATATTAGTTTATTAATTCCGTATAATTTGTAGGAATACAATAACTTGCCACTACTTAACTCTCAAACCGTTGCTTAAGGAGGCATTACTTTTATTTGTAGTAAACTCTTAAAAAAACATAAACAAAAGATTCATACCGTATGAGTAAAATAATATTCTACTAATTGTTACAGGCTATTGCTTGGAAAGGAGTTAGGTAGGTCACTTGGTGTTCAATCAGTATTCGTAGTTGATGGAATGGCGGCTTTCTCGCATAATCGTAAACCTAAATATTGCAAAACACCTCTTGATAGTATTAAAGCTGTAAAAGTTGCTGTATAGAGATTCAGTGAAGAAAATTTGGAAGGTGGGCTGATGATATCGTAAGCAAAATAAATATCTTTTCCAAATCATCTTTCAGATAATTTGAACTCCTCACTCATAACATTGTCCTTGGCTAACTTAATGTCTAGAAAATATATAGAACAAACGTATATAAAAAGAACAACTACTTTGTTTTTGAAATTTGTTAATGATGGAGTATCATATGAGGGAGACAAAGGTAGTTGGACATTTGCCATCATTACGTGAAAATTACCAATCACGACGTTTCGATTTGGTAAAACCCAAACCTTTTTCAAGTGCTAAAAAATAAATTAAATCTACACAAACATGTTATAAAACTATGTTCTTAAACTAATAAACTTATCTACATTAATAATTATCTAAATTTTTACCTAGATCCAAGAATGGGTACAACAAAATCAACTTATACTAAATATAAAATGTTAACAAGGTTAAATTAATTTATCAGTTAGTCATATTTACATTTATCAACTTGCGTAATATTTATACAATGTTACTGATTTTGGAAACGTATTATCTAGAATAGTTACATTTAATTTCGTAATGAAAAAAATAAGTATATGTTTTATAAATAATAGTAAATATACTTAAACATTGAGCATAATAAATATAGTAAACACTAATTATTTCTTTTCTTTTCAAAATAAATGCTCACTATATAATATAATGTAAGTACATTGTGATCGGTCAGTTTAGCTAAAAAAATAGTTGAAAATATTTAGTTGTACTGTATTAATCATTTACCAAACAAATAATTTAAGAAAATCATAAACTAAATTTATTAAATCCAAGAAACAGTCTTGTTTAAATTCTCCAATGTATCTACATAGGAACCTTGCCAATATGACATACTTCAATTGGATGTAGAATATTATTTAAATAGCCTCAAAGCAGATTCCAAGTCGGTTACAGAGACACTGTGAACTACCCTTAAATATTCATTCAGACACTACCCGTACTCTCCCACAACACGAATAACCGTATTATCTGTGTGTGTGTGTTTTCAATTTTTTTTTTATTTGAAAAGATAGTTATTATATGTTTTTACTATATTCATTAGCATAGTTTACTAGTCATACCTTTAAACAACTCTGTAATAGTATAATATTTTTAACACTTCCATAGCAACTTCATACTTTAAATTACATGTTTATAAGGTTTATTTTTAAATTAAATATACTATAATTTTAGCTTATATTTCTTTTAAAATAATTAAAGATGCAGCTTTTTCACTTTTATAACACTTATTTCATTAATTAAAAAAATTAATAAAGCTATCATATCGTAAATTGATTTCTGTCAGGGGGTGAATGATTATTGACGCGTGGTGTCCGACCGGAGGCCAACCCCAAACTGTCAACTCGGCACGTATGCTACCAACCCTCATTATTCGATCGTGCAATACCGTATTTAATTTTAATATACTAGCCCTTTTCTAAACACAATCATACATATACATGATTAAATAAGAACATTACCCACTTAGTATTAAATATTTATATAACTCATAAGTATATACTAATTTTAAGTTAATTTTTTAACTAGATAATATGTTGAGTTTTCTAGTTTTTTTTTTTTTTTTACATATATATCCGTCCTGTGAATTTTCCAAATTTACATACTAGTTTATAATATAAATTATAAATGTTAAATGTATGTAAACATAATTTTAACAAATCTTCCACGCCTGTGTGAGATCCGTTTGGGATTATAACCTTGGACAAAATATTTTGCAGTCCAAAATCGTGGCTGAACAAAACGTGAAAACCTATCTATTGTTTTATTATTTTTTTGTTAATTACTAATTGACTAATATTCAATCAATCGTTATGGTTTATTCAAGTGAGTACTAACTAAATCAATATTTTAAGTTTATTCTAATAATGTTACAAATAATAATATTTATGTATAACAATATATTAAAATAAGCTAATATTTTCACGAGTTAGATCTTTTTTTCAAAAATGAAATTACTATTTTAACCATAAAAATATACTTATATGTACGTATCAACAATGTAATTTACTCCAAAAAGGCTACTTTTAAATCACTGAATACATTAGGGTACGTGATAATAATTTTTCATAACATCCCAACTACTGTAAAAATCAAGAAGGAAAATATAAAAAAAGTATCCGAAGTTGCTATTAAAAATGCTATTAATTTTATCATTATATTGAAGCTATTGCTTAACAAAGTGTTCTAGATAAAATATTTTAAAGAGGGTAGATTGATATCAACTTCTTCAGTCTTTGTAAGAGGGAAGTCGCTTAAGAGGCTGAGTCAGGCTCCTGCACTTAACATTAATTTTCAATCCATAATTCACATACTAAACACTTAAAAAAAAGTTGACTAGCAATTATTATTTTTCGTTTATTACATGATTCAAACTCAAATTAAAAATCTTTAAATGTTTTTTCTGCAACACTTATTCTAAATTAGTCTATTTTTATTTATTCCACTAGCCTGTGACTAATTTAGAAAAAATATTTTGCATAGATAAATGTTCTATGATATTTTCGCTAGAAAGTACATTTTTATCAATGTATTTCCTTATTTGCTACTTTTAAATTAGTAGTTATTATTATTATTATTACTATTTTTTTACTTTATCAAACAAACAAAAATAATAAGTCTCTTCATATTCATACAGTGAAAATATAATTTTAAATCAAATTTTATATTTTGAGTATTATATATATATATATATATATATATATATATATATATATATATATATATATATATTATTGTAATCATACAATTTTATACAATATAATTATTTTATAACATTGTTTGTATCGATATAAAAATAATTGGTTTTTTTCCTATGTCGCATACGCTTTCGTATTGTTAGACCTATTAAAATTGTAAATGAATATAAGATAAAGTTATAAATATGAAATACTAGACGATTTTATTAAGATAATCATATTTTTGTCTTATAATTATAATTATATATTACATTAATTACAGTGTTTTTATATAAATTAAGTATTGCATGTAACAGTATGATTAATTATTGTATGGGCAACATTATCATTATGTATTGCATGGGCAACTTTATTTTAAAATACTTTTTAGTCTGTTACATATGATCTGATCAAAGTACAATTTCTTATAATTTTGATTTAAACTACCTTCATTTTAACATGTTTTACAATTTTTAAGTTACTAAAAAATTCAAAATAATATTGAAAATAACACATGAGATAAAACTTTCAACTAAAATAAATAAAAACTCATTAAAATGTTTCTTAATTTGGAAATATACACATATCTACTTGTAGAAAAGATAGTGTATATTAGTATAGAACTAATGTGAAATTAATATTTTATAACCAATAAATAATATTCATTGAAATTATATTTATAACCTATCACTGGTTATCATGTGTTGTATTTCCCGTCCCTCAATACAACTCACAAATTGTTTGGAAAATCGAGGGGAGATATATCGGTCCTTTCTTATTTGGATGTAATGGACTGAAAGCAATATTTCTTGCACAAATTGAATAGCATTGTGATGGAAAGGCAGTTGAAAGGTGTTAAAGAAGTATGACACTGTATGGAAGAAGCTGTTTGTACTATCGTTAATTATTGCAGTATAATAATCGCTTTTACAATTTTAGGAGTGACGTTTTATCAAGAATTTGTGTATTGATCAAGTAATACTTTCGAAATTGTTTTATGATAATTAGAAAAATATTAAATTAAAATATTCGAATCCTACAGTCTTAATTGTAATTGTAAATTGTTACATGCATTTATAACCTATTACATTGGAATATGATAACTAAGAAACGGGTAACGAAATAATTATTTAAAATGAAATCTTTATAACATTATTTAATCTATATGACGATTATTAAATTGAGAAATTATGTAATTGAAATTATGGCAAGATAGGAACTTTCAGTATTTTGTAAATAATTTATTCGAGTGGATAGACATTGTTATAAACATTTCCTGAAGGGTAAACAGTTGTGCACCATGTAAATCCATGGCAACACTAATTTGTGGTTTAATTTAATAACGTATACAGCAAATTTACGAGAGCTTATTTTAAGTTGAATAAAACGCTAGCATGCATGTAAGAATCATCTTTAAAATGTTCAAAAAGGACACTATACTATTTATAATTATTATAGTTCAATTAATCTTGGCTCTAAACTAATGTAATGTATTATAAACCTATAAACAAGTAAAAACTAGAAACTTACTCGTAAGACTAACATAAAAATGTTCTGCTAATGGTCCAAGTCATGATTGGTCATTAGTTGAGAGAGAATGGTGATAGTCTTCCATTAGCTGCAATATTACTGAAATCTGTGCAACGATTATTGTTAACATCGTCTTTATATCTTCACTTAGTTTCATTACATTCTCTTCATTTGTATTTAACTAAATTAAAAACACACTATTAATTTTGTATAATGTAGCTAATTAAAAATAAGCATTGTGTACAATTTTTAATTAGCAAATAAAAAAAATGTTTTGTATACTATAAATTATACGTTGTTAACTGTAGTTTTTATTTTTATAGTCTTATTATCCTCGACATACAATTTTATTTTTTTTTAGAATGTGCATATTTCGGCTTAAATAATTACTTGCTGCAAGCAACCACCCTCTTATTGACAAAAAGTCCAGTTGATCCTTCCACTAGCGTACACCGTGTGGTAGGGTTTTATTGACCCTTCCGTCGATGAAATTAAACAATTTAGTTGCGAATTTTTCAAACAATAATTCATTGGATGTTCGAACGGGTAAAAATATAATGATAAATGAAAACCTTTGTACTCAAAACAATACGCAGGTATAGGCACGGACACTATCAGGTCACCCCTATTGTGTGAGTGACGTGATAGTAGGGTATTGTAGTAGGTAGAGTGGGTAGCCCATAGTGTCCGTATGGGTAGTCAGTGACCTACAGTGGAATTGATTCACTCAAATTAACAGTCTCAAACCCAATAATTCATAAATTATACTGTATTACAAAAACACAAAAAACAGGAAGTAATATAAGATATATTGCTTCTTGTCTTGATTCACATGCATAAGTTCCTTGTTTAAAGACTAAAATCATCAAGTCAACCTGATGGTTTTGCTGTGAAATATATATATATATATATATATATATATATATATATATATATATATATATATATATATATATATATGATTCTATTAATGAAATAAAAATTGTTAAAATTCAAGAAGACGAATACCTAATTTAATTTGACCTTGTCTATGTATACCCAAATAATAAAACAAGGTCTTTAAATTGCAAACAAAATTAACATCATAACATTTAACAAATGCAGACATACAAGAACATGCGTTTTCAATAAATGTATTGTGTCCCAGAATACCTTCCAATCCAAAATACGTATTACAAACAAACAGAGGGAACGGCAATGGGCAGGCCACTTTTATGTCTCGTTATTAATAATTTTTTAGTTCATTTGACAAAAGAAATAAGCAAAAATAAATAAGAAATTTTTTCTGGAATTTGTTTGAGATATTTTGACGATGTACTTGCAGTTTTTAACAAGAAGCGAGGCCTTTAGAAACGTATTACAAGACTAAACTTTTTCTACAAAAATATAAAATGTATGTATGAAACTAAATAACAAATTTATCAATTCAAAATGGTGATCTACTTATGACACGAAACTTAGAAACTATTCACTTTGATCTATACAAAACCTACTCAAAATTATAGATTTATCATGTCTAGTTTTTCATCGACTATATAAAAAACGAGCTGTTCTCAACTATTTAATTCATATAATTCTCAACACAACATTATGAAAATTAAATTATTAAAAAGAAGATTTGAATGTAAAATAATTTTAATAAACACCAAGCTAATTTAATGGACCGTAAATCGAAGTCAATATCAATTTAATAAAAATTAAGAACTACTTTAATGCCAATAAATAAAAATAAAAATCTTCCAGAAATCTATATGGTGGAAGATATATTTCCTAACCTAACCTAACCTAACCTAACTCTAATGAGACTACTAAAAACCCAAATAAAATATTTTTAAATAACCTAATATATATTTTAATTATATTTAGAAAATGCCATAAATAAAAAAAATCTAAAATAAAAATTTTATAACAAAATACATCAGGAATATACAAAAATATGTGCGATAACTGTGATTAAGTATATATTGGCAAGACAAAAATAAAAATAAAAACTGGATTTAAAGAACAAAGAGAAAATTTTAAAGTTACCAATAGCCTAACATGAACAATAAGCACACCATTTTACATTATTTTAATTTATAAAATAAGTTAGAAATAATCAATATTTAAAAACATACGAAATATTAAAAGTATAACAAATTAATCATCAACAATAAACATCTTCCTATTTAACATTCTCTGTTTGTAAAATAAAATCTTATTAGAAATGATTATTCATAGTTAATAGTATTATGTATTTTTTAGATAAGTTTTTGTTGATGTTGGAGAATGCCTATTTATAGGTGAAAGGTTTTACAAAAATTAAATATATTATTAGAATTTTTGAGAATGTTAAAATTATTTATTTTGAAATATTTTGTATCAAGTGGTAATCCCAAATACTTGTACTCTACACTTAGCTGTTTAGTGGCCAGATATTCGGAGTGCATATTGCAATGTACATGGTTTAAATCCCCAACTGAGCTAATTTCCAGTATTTCTGTTCTGAAGTTCGTGATTAGGCCTTTACGCCAATATGAGTAGAGAAACTAAGCTATAAAAAATAAAACTTTTATAACTAATGCCACAAAGATCTACTAACTCGTATTATGTAATTTAACATGCAGTATTATTATAAATATATATTATTTTGATCACAGTAAAAAAAATCACTAAGAAACAATCTTGTCAAGATGTACTAAAACAATGTTTAATAAAAAATTTAAAAAGACGTCTAAAGAGTAAATCCCATTTAGGTTTAGATAGTAAATATCTGCAATATTACAGCCAGTCTATAATGTATCTTCATTACCAGACCACAGTTAGGTATTCAAAAATGTTAAACAATGTTTAATTAAACAATTATAGTTATTTGACTCACAGTCTAGCAGTGAATATCACCAGTGAACAGCTTAGGCACACTAGTTTATTTAAAACGGCATCTACAAATTATGTTATCAAAAAACTTCTTATTTATTTAGTCCATATTTAATATAAGGTGAATATCAATTAATATTTAAATATCGAATCTCCCCGCCCCCTCCCTACCCCACCAGTAAAATTCGCAACCCACACACATACAGAGGTGTTGACCCACTCGCCCACCCACATACAGTGTTATATACCCACCCGCCCACCACCCACATACAGTGTTATAGACCCACCCGTCCACCCACACACATACAGAGGTGTTGACCCACTCGCCCACCCACATACAGTGGTGTTGACCAACCCGCCCACCCACATACAGTGGTGTTGACCCACCCGT
Organism: Stictocephala bisonia; assembly: GCA_035578905.1. Taxonomy (NCBI): domain Eukaryota; kingdom Metazoa; phylum Arthropoda; class Insecta; order Hemiptera; family Membracidae; genus Stictocephala; species Stictocephala bisonia. Next base: position 69,292 of record JAQJVL010001632.1, on the reverse strand, counting down.
CCACCCACACACATACAGTGGTGTTGACCCACCCGTCCACCCACACACATACAGTGGTGTTGACATAAATATAAATATAGACAAAAATACATACAAAAAACACAATCCTCCATCACTCATACATACTACCCGCAAACCACGACCACCAAACAAACGCACTCGCCCGCTCCGTCTACAAGATCCGCCCATACACGTACAGTGGCATTGCGGATCTTATTATAACCCACCCGCCCACCCATACACGTACGGTGGTATTGATCCACCCGCCCACCCATATACGTACAGTGGTATTGACCCACCCGCCCACCCATACACGTACAGTGGTATTGACCCACCCACCCACCCATACACGTACGGTGGTATTGACCCACCCGCCCACCCATATACTTACGGTGGTATTGACCCACCCACCCACACATACATGTACGGTGGTATTAATCCACCCGCCCACCCATATACGTACAGTGGTATGTGTATAACACCAACAGTATGTGTATGGGAGGACGGGTGGGTCAATACCACAGTAAGTGTATGGGAGAACGGGTGGGTCAATACCACTGTATGTGTATGGGAGGGCGGGTGGGTCAATACCACAGTACGTGTATGGGAGGGCGGGTGGGTCAATACACCTACAATTCCTCTTTATGCATTTCAAAATGATACAAATAAACTTATATAACGTTTGGTCGTTTCATAATGTATAGGATTCCTAATCTTTGAGACCTTTGCTATGTTGTGTAATTCAATTGGATATTAATCACTCTGGAGGTTCTTAATTTTTATAGACTAAATGGATGGTTTTATAATTAAAGTGTTTCATATTTAAAGAACAATGAAAATGGGCCTATTCAAAATTTTCGTTTATTATCAACTTATTTTATCAATAACATACACTTTAATATATATACTATACATTATTTACAATATATTTATATTCTTTAAATTATTTAAATATGTTTTCCCAACTAATTATTGTTATGTTTGTTTACAAATAAATTTGTGTTGCCTGATGGACAACGGAGGAGCTACGTTTAGTCCAACGTCACTATTTATTTCATTGTACAGCACGCCAGCTTTGCTGGCGAAAGGCCTAGTTGCAATTAAAATGTATTAGCTTTATTGAAAATTTTATAATTTGAACATATTTAATAATATGAACATAGAATATGTTAACGACTCACAACACTCCACAAGTATGTTTAAGAACTGAAGCTAAGAAAAACACGCTAGATATTATATTTGTTTTAAAAGTCAAATAAACAGTTCTTCTGTTAAAAAAAAGGATGTTATTGCTAGAGATCCGACGAGGGAGAGCGTAATTTTTTAATATAAAATTGATAGAATATTAAATTTTTTCCAGAAATATATAATAATGAGTTATTATTGTTAGAATAAAATCATATTATAAAAACTGTGAGTAACTTATACGAACAAAAGCAATATTTAGGCTAAACTTTGCTGTAATATTCAATATAAGTATTAATTAATATTGTTTTGGATATATTATGATAAAATATTGGCTCAAATTGTATTAACGTGAAGGAAATGAAAAATATTAGTTGAATATTTACAGATGTATGTCAAATATACAAGTTTATCTTGTTGACTCTATTGTATGTTCACGGTTTAAAAAAAAAATACAAAAAAACCTAAATAACGTGATATTTCGCAAATTTTTTCCGTTCCGTTTTTTATTTCCCATTATTTTTAGTAAATATTATTTATATTAAGCGGTATATATAATTGTACAACTATATGTTATTATTATTATTAAGTGTTTTTGTAACGAATTATAATTCGTCTGTTGTTGTTTTATTTTTAACTGAATTGTTATATTTATTACAATATATTATATCTTTGTCATTACAGTAAGGTGAATTTTTTCGTCCGCAAAAACTCAAAACTTGTTAGTGTTAACAAATATTTTTCACATTACGAAAAAAACATGATAAAAAAGCACTACACTCCACGCTGGCATCCAATAAGATCACTACACACTCTGTTTGGTGTTAAATTGACAGCAGTGTCTTTGACGGTAGTGTTCATCACACTGGTTCAAGAGTGAACCAATTGATAAGTAAATAAAGAAAGAAGGAAAAGATTCTTCTTATAATTCCCTAATATTACAAGTTAACTACTGATTAACTTAGCTATAGTACATATTTCACAAAAACAACATATTATAAGGTAAAATCACATGTAAGGGGTTTTGGAAATAGATTTTTTTAAACGTATTATCAAAAGCTAGTAATGATTAGTATAAGATTAATACTAATATCAATAAATATTTAGTTCTAAATAAAAATGCTGCAAACCTCTTCTGAATACCAGATGTACGAGGATCTATAAATAACCTGATGTAATTGGTCTTAAGGAATTGCCTTAAATATGGAAAATAAATGCGTGGCTTCCGCACATTTCTATACTCTACTTATAGGTGATTTTTTAAGACTTCGTAAAGGTAGAAAAACGTAGGTTATAAATATAAGGCCTTTTTTATAATGAGAATATACCCTTGTAAAACTAATATGTACTGTAACCGGTTTATTCTCCTTTAGGATCTATTCCCAATTCGTTTGTACGAAAAACATATATCCACGTGCAGTGGAATAATGTGAGGCATTCTACAGTATGTCTCAAAATTATTTTTATTTATTTGTTCTTAAAATAATATAATACTAAGTTTTAAAAAAATACTCTTTGTTCTACTTACAAATAATATTTTGCAACTTGGAACAGTTTAAGGTATAACTTGTTTATAACTTCAACCCACTTATCGATTTCTAGCTTAAGGAGGAACTGTGTCAATCCTGAAGGAAGTGCAACTCTAAACCTAGTTTATATATAAATGTAAGCTTCCATTTTCATACGAAGTTATGGAAATGTAAAGCGAACGTAGTATTTGGGAAACTGTTTTCATCAAACAGCCAAGTATTCGTAAATAACTTGTTTTAATCAGGTTTTCTACGAAGTATTTTAAGTTCACAATGTCTTCTATATGATCAAGAACTATAGACGTTATTGTATTAATTAATTTAGTTTGGTTTCCATTAAAACATAATGTATATACAATATGTTGTTTATTAACATGGGCGAATTTTTAGAAAACCCATTTTAACTAAACTCAAACTCAAGATAGGCTTTATTTGGACATAAATATGTACACGATAACGTATTATTAAAAACGTTCTGTACCAAACTTTAAGTAGCATCAAAGGCATATATCGAATATATTTGTTAGTTTAAACACGTTTATATGTAAAGTTTATTCTTATTTGATATATAATATCATGTATTTTTCTGCTACTACAAAAGGTTACATACATTAACTTAGATATATTAAACATAATAAGATATATTAAATGATATTAGTGAAATACCTAACAGAAAACAAAAAGAAGAAGAGATGGTTTGAAAATAGTATTGTTGCTTTCTCTTCGGCCTGTTTATTCGTTTTTGCTACTTTCTATTCACGTATAGTTTAGCTAGTAAATAGGAGTATTAGGCCTAAATATTAGAAAATTGATAGTAAACAAAGGAAATTTAATTACTCTAAAATATTTATCAACATGTTAATTAACTGCATACCCAGATACATTTATTCTTTCGATTAGTATCTCATTCTCTTCAAAACAGAAATAATAAGATAAAATTAAAAACAAAATAAAAAATGGTAATGCTTACTACGTAAATATCAAAACCATTATACAGTTGTCCATCAAGTCATTTAAAATTTTGAACAATCTGAACCACTGTAATTAATCTGTTTATTTGAAAACTAATTGTATAATTAACTAAGAATGTTTTCAAATGTCCACCCTAATTTACTTCGGTGTTGTTCTACTGTGCAGAGAGTTGTACTGAAAGCGAATGTAAGTAAATTGTTAACACTCTTTTAAGCAATAGCATACATGCAGTTTGTTTGAGTCACTTAGATCGTTTATTATATTTAATTTTATTCAATGATAAAATTGAAGGGATAATATGAACAAAAAACTACATTGGTAAATTATTGTAATATTAAAATTGAATTTATAGTTATAAATGTTGTAATTAAATAGCAATAATACACTTTACTTGGTGAAAAATATCTAAGAAGGGACAGTACGATGTGTAACTCGTCACAAAATTTAATAAAATCCTCTTATATGTCTTAATACACGTCCATATGAAACATTTCTTACCATCTAGGTCAAGCAATATTACGGTTTATTAAAAGTTGTATAACAAAAGGGGTCTATGACAGCTTTGTTGGGCTTGTGTAATATACGTCATCTCTTAATTTTCATAAAGTCGACACTAAATTATACAGACTTATACATTATTAGACTTTCAATATTGAACTTAAGCTGCAAAATAATAATTAATTACGAAAAGTTATCATTACTATTATGCTTATAACTAAGAATTAGTCATTTATAAAAGTAACTGGATAACTCTGATTAAATAGAGTTAACGTATTTTTAAAACATTTTTGTTTGTTTCTAAGAATACGTTTTTAGTTTCTCCTTTGATTTCAATACATGAATGTTATAGATTAACCAAAAAAAGCATATATTACATTTTGAAACCTTCTTTTTATGTTGATAAAAAATATTTTTATAATCATTAGCTATAAAAAATACCAATTAAAAGCAAGTTTTATATAAAATTATTTTTTATGACGTAATAAATTAAGTTGAATTTTGTAAGCAATTCCTATTACTATAAATGTCTACAACATTTCTCGAATAAACTATTTTAATTTTTATTCAACAACTATACACATTGACAATATGTATTAATCTTGTGCTCTTCCAAGTGTGAAATTTATTTGACTTTACTTAATATTTTACTTTATATAATAAAGCAAATTTATAAAAACTCTTCATTAACGTTCACCTGTCTTATAATTTATAATGAGAATATATTGATATTAAGAAAATACCATGAGTTATCTCCTGGAAATGATATTTAAAATATTTGCTGTAAGAAAACTATGTTTTACATATTTATTGGTGAATTATATATTTATTTGGTAGGTAGTTACATAAATTAAATCTAGTAAAATATTTTACTTCGTATATATGTTACTATATATATATATATTTATATTGCTGTAGAAAAGTTCTGGAATGAACGGTTCTACAGCAAAACTAACACCTTTTTCTGTTTCTGATTTGAGACGATACACAACTTTGTCCCTATGACTTTTTGCTCTATATCACCTCCTTCATCCTTAGGTAGAGCTAGATTTTCAATCAGTGCGTGTAAATCAAATTAGTTAATTTACGGCCTCTAAGAGTAGACCTACATATTTATCTAGACTGTGAAACTTTGTTATCTTGGAGAACATACAGTATTGAATGGGAAAATATACAGTTTAATCTGAACACATGTATAGCCAGGTCATGGGACATGGCTAGAAACACGATATTTCACTGATTTTGAGTTAATTACCATACCTTGCGCCCTCTAAAAGTAGACATACAGATTTGTCTAGACTATGAAACTCTATTATCTTGGAGAACAAACTCTTTTCAATATTTATCTAATACTTTAGGTTTAATCGATTTGAACATTTTTACATAGGTTATATTGGCCTCTAAATGCTCATATAAAAGCATTTTCTTCCCCGACTTCGGGACTCTATCCCACTGGCCTCCAAAATTTTCAATGGTATTTAATGAAGGTGTATTAATTGAATTATTAATTTTATCAACATATATTAAATAAAAAAAAAATGAATAAAATTGTGGTATGATAAACTTTTAAACTTAAAAATAATCGAGTAATGTAGTAGATTATTCATAAAATCACCTATTCTAAATCGAATGGTATATTAAATAATTGTTTTTCAAAAACAAATTATTTAGTTGGATTTACTTTTAGCATTTTCTTAATGTTCTTGATTGTTGGAATGTTTACTTATATTTTGATTGAAAGTCTTAAAACTCAATAATATGACCGGTGAAGTGGGTGTCTTCAGCTAGTGTTACCACAAAAAAGTGTAGTATTTTACAAAATAAAGTAACCAAATCTTGAAATTTGAATATTCCATTAATTTACAAAAGTTTTATGGAATACCTTATAATTATTTATTTAATAATTTAATCAGGTCGTGCATATATTTAAAGAGTCAAGAGTTGTAATTAAATTATTTTGAGAGTCTGAAAACTCTACAGTAAGTTGTCATAAATTATCTTTATTATTATTTATTATATTAACTGGTTTTTCCCGTGCGTAAAACCATATCAGGAACACGTTACCTTGATTGTATAAACTAATAAATCAATAGAACATTAGCTGTTAAGCTTATATCGACCTTGCAAAATAATTCTTTAGTATAAAGTTTTTATCCACAAAAACATAGAGTGATTAGACCTTATTCAATTGTCACTCACCGTTTTAACTTTATATATTACGAGTTTTATTTTTTATTTATTTATTCATATTTATTGTATAAGAATTGTGATATAATCAAATTTTCTGGATATAAACAGGTTTTGAATTCCTAAACAGATTGTTTACATCAAAAGTTTTACCAATCAGCATAGTGATATACATTACATAGTCAGCGTGTTTAAAAACCATTGTGTTAAATAATTTTTAAAATAAAAATACAACAAAATGGAAGTAAGAATATTATGTTGAGATTATTTTTTTATTACTAAATATATGCAGTTTGAAACAATTAAAATGATACGAAACTTTACTCCACAAATGCTTCTAATTAGGAAATAGTATTAATGAAAAAGATTACATTGTTTTATATGTTTGTATATCTAATACATAAACTATAATATTTTAAAAATTACTAACTTAATCAAATCCATGACGAAATGATAATTATGAAAATGAGAAATAAAGGAACACAATTTTTCTAAAAAAGAACTTAAATTCCTAACAATAATTGTAGTATTATTTTTCTAATGTGTGGTTTAAACACTTAAGTCAGTGTAAAACTGTCCAATATAGCTTTCGTTTTTAAAATGATCACGATTATTTTCTTCTCCCTTTACAAACTAGGCTGAGCTCGAACAAACAAATATTGTTACTATAATTTCAAATATAGTAAAAATGTTCACACAATGTTGTAAAGAGTCAATTAGCTTCTTTAAGTATGTAAATTATATATAAAAAAGGCTTGGTTACTTTTCATCTTTTAACTTTAGTTAAATGCGAATATATATATATATATATATATATATATATATATATATATATATATATATATATATATATATATTATTTAGTAAATGATTCATATAAAACCTATCTGATTCTGAATGGAAGTTTGGTTACGTAGTAATCAGGAGCATCAGTATTATTATTCCAACCTCGAAGCCAAATGCTTGCCAAAATACCATGTACTGGAGAAGAGGCTGAAGGTTGTTATATTCAGGTGGCATCGTCTGTATTTAATGGGGGTATAATTATCCAAACATTTTAAGTAAGATTTACGTAAAGTTCAAGTCATCATTTAAATTAAACAATGTTACAACTTGATATTATGATTTATTATTTAGCTGATGATATTTATTATGATGATTATTATTTATGATATTTATTAGATTAATTATTAAGCTTTAACATACGTACGGCATTCCACGGTGTTTCATAACCAGTGTACCTGGTTGTCATATAACTTATGGATGTATCGATCTTGGTGACGTACATCCTTTGTATCCTTTGTTTAACGTAGCTTTGGTTAGAGATAGCTTATTAATATAGACATTAAGGAATTGTATTGTAATTGCCACAACTTACCTATAATCTAGGTACAATGTGACAATAGCTGATGTTTAAAAAAAAATCTATTTCATAATATTATTTTTGTTACGTTATAGTTATAATAAGTTTAGGATGTTGACGTCAAGATTAATCTTATACTACTTTCTAATTACGATTAGTAAAATATTCGTTTCTTAACATGCAAAATAATATGGCAATATACTACGTTATAGTTTATGTTACTTTTTTGATAACATTTTATAAGAATAACTTAGTTTATTTTAATTGATATAAGTAACCAAACTTTCTGAACAAATTAAATTTTTTCGTGAGGCATTGCGATTACGAAGTGATCATTGTCAAACACTCACATAACAAAAAGATGATGGGAGTGTTTGACAATTATTACTTTGTAAATGCCTCACGAATATTCTATAGTTATGAATAATATGTAGTTAGGTTTTTTACATTTAGGCTAGTCAATAAATATTCTATTAAAGAAAATGAGAATATAAGTGTTTTCTCTAAATAGTGGCTAAGTAAGATAGTATATTCATAAAATCCTAAAAAGTCATTTTGATAGGAAGAAAACATACCATTTTTAAAATTATATGAATAGAATTATATCTTAATGTTTTATATATGTTTTCAGATAGTTGGTAATAAATAAATGACAAGATATTTTGTTAGTTTTATAATGGTTAAATAAATTTTGATGTTAAAAAACTTGTTTATATCATAGTTTTTTATACTATAATAAATAAAAAGTTAAACATAAAGAATCCTTGAGTAGTGAAATCAAAGGCAGAAGAAATGTATTAAACTATGTGTTATATATCCACTTATATATACATAAGACCGGTGATATTTCTTCATTGAAACTGACTCTTTAATAAAGGTTTGAAATTTCGAAATACTATGTTACATCCAAATTGTACTTATTATAGTTTTACTTTATTAGAATATTAATTACGTAATATTTTAAAGTTAGATAACAGTATTAGAAGTTTAGTATCAACCAAGCAATAAATCAAATAACCTAACTTATCAATCAATTAATACGATGGTTGGTCAGTATACTAATCAGGCTTTTATTAAAATATACCATACTCTAATAGCAGTAATTAAGCTTCTTTAATGTGTAATGACATTCCACTTTTCCATTTCATGAGAGTAGTAAGAATACAAATACTTGTTAAAAATACTTGTAGCCACTAAATATAAAAAAAGTATAATGCACTAATATTTTGAATACGAAAATAGCTGTCCACTTTAAAGTTTTACATATCCTTCACAATAATTGTAACTTCATGATTGTGTTTTAAGATCTTTGTATAATCTAGTACATATTGAAATGCATATATTACATCAGGCAAATGGTAAATAAATCCACCTATATATTTGAAACCGATTCTTTGTTGGCTTTTCCATCCATTTCCGTCTCGTAGATTAAGTGATTAATCAATTTGATTGACGTGGACCAATACTTCCTTTCCACGAATGATGGGAAGTCCAGGCTAGTTTTAGAAATTACAAAAATCATTCAAATACAAACTATTAATTTTGTTAGAATATTATATCAAATTCAATCAAGGTTTTTTTGAATTTATTTAGTATAGTATTAAAAACATTTCTAAATGAGACAACGCCATTATACAGTTTTTAATAATAAATATCAATTTGTATGCCTTAAATTTGGATGCCAAGAGAACTTAAGTGAGCCCAATTAACCTCGGTTCATGGTCATGGTCACTAGTTCTGGTCTCTTGCGTATAAACCTCTTACGACCTGTGTTCTGTAGGTCATACGTTTCACAATATTTGTTTTAATTCCGTTTTGTATATTTTGTAATTTAATAATATAAATTTAGCCCATTAAATGAAGATATTTTGCACATTAAATCTGATACATTTTATGTAGGTACCCTCAAACTGTTGGTAAACAAATCCCAATCGGCCTTGTTTGAAGGATTGACTGTTTTTTGAAAATGTTTATACTTATAAAAGTATGTGTGTGTTTAACATTAACTACCTATAAATCTACTAACTATATCCCAAAACAAAACCAACAGTTATTTCAGAAATATAAGATAAGATTTTGAATATTGTGGAGAAAATATGATAAATCTCATAAATCCATAATGGACCTCTCTTGATACTTACAAAGAAATAATAAAACTGAATTTCCATTAAATTTAATTTACAGTACAAAAAAAGGAGTGTTTTGTATACAGTGGAAACAGTGGTTCATGATAGATACGAGAATCGTCGGTAAATAGTTAACAATAGTAATAAAAAAATTGTTCTATTATTTGATTGACATTTTATTTATCTGCACACATATAAATTTGCTTTTATAGAGGAAAATGGTTGATGGGTAGGATGAAAAAACTACAGTGTAGATTTTAATGAAAATATTTTATATGAGAATACAGAAGGTTTCATAAGACATGTATAATTATGTAAGTGAGAAGACAGTTTCCAGAAGCCATTATTTTTTGAAATATTGTACCTCTCTGATTATATCTCAATGTACAGGTCAATACGACCTAACTGTAAAAATATGATACGCCTCAGCCAAGGTGGATTCGTTTCCTAGAAATGACAGGTTACGGTACGTAGTTGAATGAATGATTTTATTTAAATATAATGACAAAATGTGTGCCTATTTATCAGTTGTTGTGAGATACAGTAGTGGAATGGTAGTGTACATGGAATGCCATGTAAACATGATTCATTTTAAACTAACTATATTTGCATACTTATGCCCTGTGGCACAGTTAATCCTAATACATTGGACAGCTATTTATAGGTAGTAAAAAATATACAATTGTGTATTTAACAACAACACTTGTTTGACTTCTTTATATTCAATTTTATTTGTTATTTTCAGGAATGTATGTACAATAATTTACAATCTGTTATATTATATTCATTTTTTAAAAAAGGGGTTAGTACAGTAACATTGTTTCGTTTATTATAAACTGTTTGGCTAAATTTGAGTCATATCAGCCAATAAAAATATTAACTAACACAAAAACTTGAACTTTTCCGGATATTAATCCTAACAACAATTAGTCAAGTGCCAGTTTTGTACATTTTGACAGTTAATAATTTATCTGCTCTTCCGGGAAAGTGTATTAAAACTGCTGCCGGTGACGTTTCCTGTGTGTAACTTTTGTTTTTCAATACTCTTTACTTCTGTACATTATTCACAGATTACAGTAATACTAATTATAGCTGTAGTAAAAAAGTAACCCAAATTATGTAAAAAATACTAATAACATTACTCTTAATGTTTATTTTGCAGGCGAAGTAACTTTGAGTAATGTTATATAAATTAAAAACAACTTAAGTGTTTTTTTATTAACTCGCAAACCAATTGGATGGGTTTTCTATTTACGATAAAATACAAATTGCTCGTATATACAAATTGAAAATAATTGTTAAATAATTGTTACACTACAAACTACAGATAAATAAACAATGTTTCCTAATTAATTGTTAATAACCAGTAAATAGTAATATCATTAATTAAAGCTATTTTCCTTATTATAGAACAATATTTTTGGTGAATTAGTGATTATGCCTGAAATGTTGTTTCTTATCAGTAAAAAAAGCTTGTTTTTATGATCGTGTTCATTTTATTTAAATATTTATTAAACTTACAACACAATTAAAATGAAGAGTGTCTGTAAATATTTTATTTATTTATTCTAATTCATTGTTTATTGTATTATTTCATGCTTACATTTGGGTAACCTTACTTAATGTCAAACTTGGATCTCATGTTTGAAAACACACAGACTTAGCCTTTGAGGTTTACTTTTTTCTTTTCCTTTGGTTCTATCACGATCTATTTCTTTATAATATGAAGGTCAGACTTGTAATATCTATTAGACTTATTGTTCTTAATTTGTTTTGATTGTTATGTATTTTATTTCTTATATTGTCTTTTGTAATGACTATGCTTGTAGTATGGTAATGTTTTACTATGTAAACTATGTACGTTGTATGAGAAAAATAAAGATTATTATTCTTAAAAATAATTACATTAAAGTAATTAAGGAATAAGAACGGTATGCATGGTGAAAAGACGAGCCTCCAACCCTTTTTATTACTAAATTATGCAAACCCCTTTCTACCGAAGGGTTGTAGAATATAAAGTGCCGTCCGATCACCCTCTGTTTTGCCAAACAGAATTCAACATCACGCCCCTGACGGAAATGGTGTTAGGCGTCAATTACTGACAAATTAAGGATTGATTAAAGTTACATATAATCAAAATGTTAAGTAAATTCACCCTTTATTGAACATGATGGCATCATATCAATTGGTTTGCTCTGAAGACATTAAATATAAGATTATTTTAATAACTTTCAAACAGATATTATTATTATTTTTTATATATAAATAAGGTAAAGTATATAATTAAACTATAGAGTCTAGAAATATTTATATTAATATGAATTTATTGTATTTGTGAGAAATCAGTAGTGTCAAGTTGGCCTACTAAGAAATCCAATTAAAAATATAAATTTCACTTTTATTTGTATTAAAAAGCTTTATACTGACTTCGTTTTATTTATTTTGATAGTTAAAAAAAAACTCATTGGTTCTAAGGTAACAGTATATTTTATTACCAACAGATATTTTTCTTACTATAGTAAATAAAAGTAAAATATAGTTTTCAACTTAAGTATTATTACCTGAAAGACTTTTTTATATATTTTTCAGTTTTGAACCCATCGCAATAATTAAATACAAGGATCTTGAGGGTGTCAATATTTTTCAATTACTTACTACTCGTATTCATATATATATAAATGTGTTATGGACCTTACGTATGCGTTAACATTTTTATTTTTAATTTTGCAATGCAACATTTATTTCAAAATTCATCGAAAAGAAAAACTATAGTACATACTAGAAAAAAATTATATATTCTCTTGCAAACATTTCCAAAATAATTTATAATAGATTTCCAGGCATTAATCAACTTTTAATATGGAAATGAATAAAATACAATAAACACTAAATAATGGGAATGAATTTGTAACGTAGTTTATTTTATTAAATAGGAAATAGTGTTTTAAAACATACAGTTCTTTACTCACTTCATACTATTTAATTTAATGTTTAAGCGTTGAATAAAAATACCCCGATTCCTCCTTTTTCCCAACAGAACACCCAACTTCCGTACAGTAAAACATGTAGAGCTATATTATTAAATCCATTGCAATATGATACTGCATTGAGGTATATCTGTCTTTTCTCATTAGGTGTATAATTTTAACTATGTAGAACATATATCGCCAACTTTAAAATTATGTTTTGTCATGTTAAATATCCATTTTAATATGTTCTCACACATATATAACCACTAATTTTGATAATATTTGGATCAATAAACTTGTATCATATTAAAACTGAACAGCGCAACAGCTTATACGATACGAAATATTTTTGTGATGTTAATAGTCCTTGTAGCATAACAATTAGTAAATAAAATAAATCGGAAATATAATAACATTATTATGTGTGTGTGTATCTTATAATTATTTCTTTGTTTTATATATGTTTTTGTATATTTCGTACCAACATGTAAAACAATAATGAATTTTTCATATATATCGTAAAATTACTAATATTCAACACAGCAATATAACAGGATTCCCTAAATTATTAAAAATAAATTTGATTTTAAAACAATCTTGAGAATGTTTTACAAAATCTCTCTAACGAATAGCGAAATGTCTTTTTAGATTTAACTGTTTTCCAGTAGTATTGTTTATAAACAAAGGTCATGTTTAAGTAAATATTATCTTAGCTCGTAAGATGCTCTTTGACCATAGCTAGGGTGTAACTTTGTATGGAGATCTTCTTTTAGAATAAAAGAGTAAAATATCTTCAAAATCACGGAATATTTGTTTTTAAAGGCAATCATATCCTGGCTCTTTATTTCTTATTCTAGTTTGCACAATGTTTGTATTTAACCACTTGATTCTGGATTTTAAAGAGTTCTCCTTTCAAAATAGTTTATATACATGGTTAGGCATGAGTCTGAAATATATTTATAATTTAAAAATAATTTAAAGAAATTTAATGAAACTTTGTAGTTATGTAAATGTCCCTGTACCAAACATTCAGACATATTTTACTTGTTTTTCGCATAGCCAGGTGATGGCCCATGAAGGAAGTCTTACACAATTTAAATGTAAGTATACATTGAGTTATACCTCATTTTAAAGATATTTATTTAAAATTCACAAAAGTCCAAACATGAGGTCAAAATAATGACCCAGTCAGAAAATACAGCCGTTCAAAAATTATAATGTCATATAAATAACACTGCTTAAGACAAAGGTAAGAAAGTTATTATATATTGCTGCGTTTAGGTATAATTTATCTAACTGAATATGACAAATTAAATTTAACAAAAAGTAAGTAACCAATTATTATAATAATATTCTTAAACTATTTTAGGTAAACCTACTGTCAAAAGTGTTTTATTAAATTTTTCTTATTTTTATCTTAGTTAAATAGCATAGATATTTTTATAACGCTGTAGTTTGTTATGATTGTTAACAATCAACAACATATTTAGCAACAGGGACCTGAAACTGTTTAATAAATAATAAATAATAACTAATAACTGAGAAGAATAATTAGTAATATGACATTAAATTCTTTGAATCGCTATATTTTCTGACTGTATATGAAGAAATAGGTATATGAAGAGTGCAAACCTGAGGTAAAAAATACTCATAACTAGAAGTAGTTATGAGTATTTTTACCTCAGTTTTGCACTCTTGTGTTTTTTACAAACAACGACCATCAAAATGATGTATAACTCGAGGTAAGCTTTCATTTAAAATATTTAAGACTTCCTTTACGGGCCTTCCTATCACTTGGCTATGTGAAAAACAAGTAAAATATGTCTAAAGGTTTGGTACGTGGACATGTACATAACTGCAAAGTTTAACTACATTTCTTTCAATGATTTTAAAATTAATAAATATATTCCAGACTTTTGCCCAACCCTTTATATTATAAAGTAGAGGCTGAACTTCTTAACCTTACTCTGACCAATCCCCATAGACTATTTGTCCGTGCAAACTTCTTATTAAGAAAGAGTAAAACGGTGAACCAGTACAGTAGAAGGTGACTATTACTGATATTCTTCTACTCTAGGCCGGATTCAAACCAGGGATATCTTCAACCCAAACTCAAAGTCCTGACGCCCTGGACCGCTCGTCAAACGGCTTGCCCAGAATATACACTTGGCCTCTCTTTTTTTTAAAGTCACGTTAGCTTTATAATAAAATTGGTAATAGAATCTTAATCACGTAAAAATCACCTCTTAATAGAATCATAACTAGAAGATATACTCTGCATTAACACATATTTGTATATCTCTCCTAATTACGATATCACAGTATAAATGTCATAATCAATAATAAATGTAATTACTTGTAAATATAATACATTGTGTATAATATACAGCATATAGTTTCACTAATTATATATTTCCATTAATAATTTCAAAGAAAATAATTTTCAACTAAAAACATCAACTATTAAATATAGTTTATTAAATATTAGGCTAAACATATTTTCAATTTTCTATAACTCATACTACTGTTTATAGACATATTAACTATTTTTATTTGAAGGAAAAGTAATTTTTATAGAAAATACAAGTATCACGCTTCCCCAAATTTTTCTAAATTTCCAGGTAAAACGTCTTTTAAGGATGACAATATTTCGTCCTGCAATATGATCCAGGACAAATTATGTTTAAATATAGTTATTTCTCCACTGATGAAACAGTAAGTTTTGGTTACCGTAATAAACTCGTACATAAAATGTAATTAGTAATCTAATTAGCATGCATTGTTTGAGTGTGTTTTTCTTTTGAATATTATTTGTAACAAGATCCTAATGCTTAAGAACGAAAATGAATCATTTTCGTAGGTCATGCAGGAAACTCATCAGATATGCGTCTTTGGTGTAAGATACTGTAACCTAATTTAACTTTCTCTAAGGGAATACTTCTAAGAATGATAAACATGAGTGAATATTGGCTTTTAAAGAAGATTGAAGTGACTTTGGTGGGCAAAAAATATTAAATACTATTTGGTGCCGGGTTGTTTAAAAATAAAAAAATAAACTGCTACATGAATTAACATGAATTAAATAAACTAATACAGTAAATACACAAAATATTACAGTAAATATACTAAATAATGAAGTTCAATTTGGTAAATATTTTTATAGTTTACTCTTAAAATTTTACTTAGTTGTTTATAACTAAATTTGTTACACACATCTAGTATCTTTTCTAGCAAATCTTATAGTATTATATTTATAATTTATCCCGTCCTTGTTTACACGTTTATTGTAAACAAAATACCTACGGTATTTTGGATATTTTATTATAAATGTATTGGGATTAATCAATTCTTAATATCCTAATAAATTATGTTTGATACAGTTTTACAGATTACTAATGTATTACTAAATTAAATTGATAGAAATATATGTTCTACATAACTATAATTCAAATAGTAGGTGTTGTTGTATTACTGTAAAGAATACTTGACTAAACAATTATAAAGTTTATCTCTTAACAAGGAATGGTTCGCAGAAAGGCAGCCTACATTAATTTATTCGGGCTGTTATTGAAGTTTCCTTTTTTTAATTTTCTGCTGTGCAATTTGAAAATCACGTTCGTTTTAAATCTCAGAATAGTAAAACAGCTTACTAAAATCCTGACTGTATTTCAAAAATAATAATAATAATTAGTTTGTGTTCTAATCCTAAACACTCATGTAAAAATGTACTATGTATGATCTTTGCCAAATGATTTCGTGTATTTATCACAAACTAAATAACATTTAGTCAATAGAAAGAACATTGTAATGGAATTAGAACTAACATATCTATAATAATTATGCATTTAAGAGACACTTCATTTATAGTAACATCATATTTTCGTGCTTGCTTTGAGCATGAATGGAAACTCAATATATAATATAAATGATTTGGCTATACAATTATGTAATTATTTGGTAGAAAAATAGTAAAATATAATACTGTATTATTGTACACAAAGAACGCCCTTCTTCTTAAAATAATACAAATCTTTTTTTATTTATGGGGCAACCGTCTTTATGTGACTATATTTTAAAGTAATCGAATATTTTTCAAAGTTAAAATAAGCATGGATATAATAAACGTTACATTACATGTCCTAAGTTTTATTTTTGAAATTTTTTTTAACAAAATTGTGTTTTTCAAACAACGATTTAACCTAAGAACTGGCAGTCGTCAATTTTTCGACGACAGCGATTGCTATTTTAGTGGCGGTCATAGATTTTTCGACGACACGAAAGCGTTCGGTATAGTACTTATTACATTACTATTGTTGTTGGCTATCGATATGATCATGTTATAGATGGAAATATAAAAATTTAATCTATCGATTAATTAATCTATCGATTTATAATGTTACATGTCTTTGGTTTAACCAATCATAAGTTCGTTGTTTCGTTGTTGTCACAGCTGATTTCAATCAGCTGTTTACAATCGATATTAATTACTGTCGGTAGTAGGTGTTGTGTTTACCTTTAGAAGATATAATATTAAAAAAATCGCTATAAACCTATATATCATTTTTGAAAACTATACTAAGATTGCTAAAAAAGGCTATTTTACTTTGTTACTTTTCTTTAGAGAACGTTGTTTTCAAGGTACAGCTCCACTCATATTTCAGTATGTAAATACAAACTTATACTAGTAAAAGTAAATTATGGATAAAGATTTTGAAATAATACTTTTACCTCGCTATTGCCTGTAATTTACTGAAAGAAAATATACATATATATTCTTTATAGAGAGTTTTTGCATAAAGATCCCAACACAATTATGCCAGACACAGTACATCCCACCCACAAGGTTGTGTTACCATATATGTTCGAAGGTATTGAACTACCCACCCAACCATGCACGCACCACCCCTCCATAAATGTGCAGTGATCCTACCCCACCCAAGCGCCCATACACGTACAGTGGTACTAACCTAACCACCCACCCACCCATACACGTACAGTGGTACTAACCCACCAGCCCACCCATACACGTGCAGTGTTACTAACCCACCCGCCCACCCATACACGTACAGTGGTACTAACCCACCAGCCCACCCATACACATACAGTGTTACTAACCCACCCACGTGCCTAAACGCGTGCAGTGGTACTAACCAATCCACGCACCCATACACGTGCAGTGATACTAATACTAATATAAATAAAACAGTATGATATTTGATGAAACCTTTATTTTAAAAATTAGAAAATGTAATGCCCTTACGCGACCTGCAAAAACAGCCTGCCATTTAAGGGGAAAAGGCATGTCAGTTCCTGGGTAAATTTACCATACTAATTACACTTATGCAATAAAATAATTAATTGAATAAAACTATGTCGAGGATATAATGTTATTAGTAAAATTTTTAATAAGGAATAGTAAACTAAATTTCATAAATAAATAATGAATTCTTGGAGTTAATACAATTCTTATTAACTCCTATTGAAGAAGATGTTTGATATATGTTTTACTTGCATCTATTGTTCATCCGGTTGTTTTGTTAGACTCAGTTGTTCCCTAGGAAACATCCCTAGTCAATATATGACTTATACCTACGTTTTATGCCTAATTAGTGTTCTACACGTGTTTACTATTCAGAAAAGATAAATGGAGGTTTATCTAAGGATAATTACCTACTTGTTGTTTGCTTGCATCCCTTTAATTATGTCATTCATGGTGATGTATTTTTAGTCTAAACGTACCTCCCCCCTACGCACTCGTAATTAAATTGTAAACATGCCTGTAATTAAGCTATCCCACGTGTAATTGTTTTATAGTATTTATTGATTCCTTAGAATATTATCAATATTTTATTAACTAATACGCGTTTTTTTGTATTGAAAAACCTGTATAAAGTGTTAGACATATTTTGTATAATGTTTTATTTTTTACATGAAATATTTCATTCGTGTATACTTTTAAATGTGTTTTAATGAAAAGTAAAAGCGTAAATCTCCACTTTAATGGATTAAAGTTTTGCGATAACTTCATTGACGAATTGAACTACTATACGTTTGCCCAGCTGAGAATTTATATATTGGAAATTTGACTCCAAAGTATAAAGCCAAACCACTCAGCTGCCACGTTCTTACAGCATTCTGTTTTGTACTTCGCACCATTGCTGTCTCCATAGATATACCTTTACAATACGACTGGTGTATTATTCTGTTTTAACAGGTTTTCCTAAATGCTCATATGCTAGTATTTTTACGTAGAATGACATATGTGCGTGTAACGAAGAATGACAATTAAATATGTATGAAAAACAGTCATCTTATAAGAGGGCAAAAAAGTGTAATTGTAGAAAATGTTATACCAAAACTTCTTTTATCTCGGAATTATATAGTTAACAACTTAAATGGCTAAAGATATATACTAAGATCTTATAAACGTTCATCCAACAATATACATGCTGTATTTTGAAAAGTCTCTTAACTAAAATAAATACTTCAATTCCTGTTGTGAAGCATCCACTTATAGAGCCAATTAGCTCGTCCAATGACCCGTGTTGGGTGCTCCCAGTCAATTGATATATTGAATTCAGTGTTGTAAAATTTGCATGAGTCTGCAACTTTACGTACAGAATGTTTTTTATAGCTAATAGGGGAATTATTCTCCGATTATTTTTGTGTACTGTGTAATGCCTCTCCACATTAATGACTTATTCTATAATACAAATGGAGGGAACTTTTATGCCTGTTTAATAAGTACACGTTTTACTGTAGGTAATAAAAATATAGTAAAATACTATTAAAACCGTCTTAATATACCAGGGGAAGTTATGGCTAATACCCTCTCTTCCTAACGATTAAAATGTCAGTACAAGCTTATACCCACACTTGAAACAATGTGAGATGTGACAGTAAGATTTTCATCTTGTTAAACTCTCCGTGAAAGTATTCTCCACAACTTTTATATAAAAAAGGTAATTTTTAGTTTTTTATTTAACTCTGAATATATTTATACATAAGTATTCAAAATATAGAATTTGACAAAACACTATAGTACCAGGTTAACATTATAAATATTCTATTGTCAAACAGATTTGTTAAAACATACATTTTATTTGAGGGTGAAAACCAAAAGAATGTTTTTTCTGGAGCCAAAATCCTTAGACCCAGAGCACCAATACATTAAAATAAGAAACCTCATATATTAGATTTTTAGAGATAAACTTAATTATTTACAAACCACTTAGACAATATAATATTAAAACACAAAATATTTTATTGTAAATGGAAGCTATTTAATTAGTTTTGGTTTTAAATTACATAAATAATATAAACCTTATTTACTTATTTTTTAATTTTTAGGCTACACTTCATATTTTACAGGAGTAACTTTTAAATGATGTTGTACCTTGAAGTATATATAAGATTAGTTTTATGATTAATTAGTTTTGGTTTGTTTGACTTAATTAGTCATATATATATTATGTTATTTGTGAAAATACAACTCTTAGTAACCTTTAAGCATTCATTACCAAACCAATAAAAAACTAGCATTAGTTGAATCAGTTGAACCTAGGTTATAAAAATATTTTTAAATAAAACAACTATGCAGACTACTTCAATAGCTGCTTGGTAAACATAATTGGAAGTACACATAAAGTTCCAGGCAATACATTAAAGAGTTATAAGTAATAAAATTAAGTATATTCACATCAGTCTTAAATATTATTTTTAGATTGACAATCAATAATTTTAAAAATAAAACTCATTTTAAACTTAACAATACAAAACTCCCTTTAAAGTAACATAATTTCTTGTCTAACCACCAATTAAAATATCTATTCTACTATTGTTTTTATTTTTAACTATTTGTATTACATATTAACTGTAACAGCTGGTGATGATACTACGAGATCGAAATGGATTTTTCTATAAATAATTCAAAAGTGCTGAGTTTTGACTTAAAAATAATATAAAAGCATATTTATTGTATTAATTAATCTTTATTAATAGTCAGAGACCAAAAGGTTGAGTTAAAACGTGGATATAAACCCTAACCTTAACTTGGTCAAAGATATTTACATAATCCTGAAACGTAATATGTACATAACTGACTTTGTCAGACTTTATCCATTTACAAATACTGAGCCAAATTACCGTTACTCCTTGTATATGTGATCTTTTAATACAACTAAACGATAATGGTTACAGTTTTCCAATCAGTATTATTATATGTGTCCATGTCATAGTAGGAATAATGACATCAATTTAACATTACTTAATTAATATTAAGTGTTATCTTTTTTTAGAGTGTTTGTTAAGTTTTGGATTCTACTCAATCTTTAGGAGTATACTATATTAATAACCTAAAAAGGTGAAAATGTTTAAATTCATGAAAGAATCAATAAACACTCTCAAACCTTTGTTTATTTTTTAATATTGTTATAATAATACTACTTGGAACAAAAATACAAAATATTAGACGTGTAAAAGTAAATAATATTAAAAATAAATCCTTTACAAAGATAAATTCATAAAAATAACTATTGACCATAACTAAACATTATATCAATAATAATTGTGACGGAGTTGAAATCACAAATTTGGAAACTAACTTCCCATTGAAAGTAGTAAAGTTCATTCTTCACCACCTTTGGCTGTTATATATAGTTAATATTTTTCAGTCATAATTACTATAATAAACTAAATAGAATAGACTTGCTATAAATATAACTATGACTAGAACTATAATTAGTAGACTATAAAATGATTTTCGTAGTATCATGATCATTAATAATTATATCATAACGGATCTTACTTGCTAACAAGTGTAAATACTTATATTAGTCTTTTAAACAAAGTTACCATCTTAAAACCAGTTTATCAATGATTACGTAGCAGTTTTATTACAAAATATTCCACTTTAGAAATGTACAAAATACATTAAGCAAATACTATTTTAAAAGACTACAATATGTTATGTTCCAAAAGTAGCCTACAAAGAATATCGAAAGACCTAAAACGAGGGGGGCATAAAAGAGAAAAATAGAGGGTAATTGTTTCCGTATAAATTGCTTTATTGAGGACCGAGGAAAATATTGTCCCCTTTATTTCCCGGCCGCCTATTATACCACTCAACTACAGGCTCACATTTTCGATAAAAACAATGATACGGTAAAGTTAAAACTTGAAATTTAAAATCTTCTTTGAATGCTTATTATGAGTAAATTTATGTTATTTTATGGGAACGTGAATCATCCCCAAAAATACCAACAATTTTTCGTAAAAAAAACTTAGTTAAAATGTGTATCTTCAATCACTTATTTTCTGTTGTAGAAGCTATCGGTATGCCAAATAGTTTTTTTGAGTTAAGATAAAGTATATATATATGTATATATATAATTGTGTAGACAATTATCAAGATTTGTTAAAGGTTATGAAAACCTACCTTTTTGCTCCAATGATATAAGCTATCACGGAAAATGAGTATTGGCTCTTTGATTTTGGTTTGTAATCCTAATTCAGATCAGAATTTGTAGGAAGACTTTAATGTCACTCCGCTGTGCCGTAGCACAGGTTTTGATCGTCTCTACAATAGCCACACCTCTTTCTATGTTTTCGTTCTTGTGTAATTGTCTTCGTTCGTTCATTGGATTGCCTTCCACCTTGATGTCACCTGGGGACGCAGCGGAGGGCCTACGGGCTAGGCCGACTACTAGGCCATATTTCTGGATCAGAGGAAGCTGCCACTTTCCCCCCCTCCCCCTTTCTCACTGTGAGTTTTAACATTTTCCTGTGCAGAATAAAATGCAGGTGGCGATGTTTCATTTTATTCTTTCTTCCCGGGCATAAAATGTTACATGTATTGTAAAAATAAAAAAAGGTGAAAGTTGGGACACAAATCTTTGTAGTAATTGTTGATAGTTTAGTGTGGAAAGGATAACTTTGGGAACCTTTGTTAGGAAAAGAAGGGAAGTGTATAAAATAATTGTTTATTTTGTTTAATCATTTTTCTCTTCCCTCTAGCTGAAGGGTTTTATTGTTAACGGGGCTCTCAGGGGATTTTTATTAAATGTTCCTCTCCATTAGTGGCTGTCCTGTCGAGCCCACAGGCTTCGGTGCAATTATTAATTATTTTTTTTAATTTCACTCTTTCAAATTAGCTTACGTTGACAGCTAATTATTTATGCTGCCTGTTTGTATTAATTTTATAAAGTTTTTATGAATCAATTTGTTATTTTTATTTATTTTAGTTACTGTTAATATTTAGTCTTGTAACTCGTTATGTATGTATTTATTTATATTATTATATTTTTGAAATCATAGTTTAATTTGGTTAGGTCTGAAAGTTTGATTTAACCTTGGAACTGGCAACAGCCCAAAGTATGACAACTGGTCCAAATATATCTCACTATTTAACTTTTAAATAACTGGTATTTTGTTTTTATTTATCAATTCTTGTTTAGTAACCAAATTTTTATATACAGTATATATTTTTAGTAAATTTTATTTTTGCCTACAGCTTTTGTTTGTTTTTACTGTGTCCTTCTGAGCCCAGTGCTAATGCACTCGCCCTCGATGGGCCCAGTTTATGACTTTACGAAGCTGAGTTACACCGCTTAGTGTCTATATGTCCTATGTTTTACAATAAGAGTTATTGACATCTTATTATTGACTGGTGATCTATTATAAGTTTATTCTTGTTAAAAAATATAGTTTACTGCATTCTATAGATTCTTTCCAGTACATTTAACTATGTAATAATGTTAAGCTAAAAGGCCTGCCAATGGTTCACCAAATATTAAGTGCAGATATGTTATAGTGCGTTACACAATATTTGCAGAAGCATAATTTAATATATTATGAACATTAATTGCAATAGAGTTAAAAGGTAACATAACATTGAGAAACCCTTGTTAATATTAACAGCAGACAAAAATCTGTTATAAAATAATATTTGAGTATTTCAACATAACCAGTAGTCAGTATATTATATATTACAGTACAGTAATCAGTATAGTTAGTATATTAGAGTATGTTATACTCTATAGGCAGGAAGTAACTTTTGTAATTCGAGAGGTCACGGCGTTTTGGCAAATCGTTGCGTATCTGGAGCTATTTACATAATTCCCCATTATAATTTGACCCTGACCTCGTTCTGCATTATAAAATTCAACCCTTTAGGGTCACTTACATTTACATTACTCAACCTAAAACCACTTCTATTTTGATTGTTTTATTAAACTAACATATTTTCTGCAATTTATTTTAGTTACAAATAAATATACAAATATAAACAATAGTTAGTTTAGTTTTTGTTTAATTGATAATACGTTTAGTTTTATAAGGTTTTGACTAGATTATTTTTTTTTTTTTATTTTTCACTGTAATCACAACAGTAATAAATCTAAACAAGATTAATAAATATATTTTACTATAAATTATTTAATGTATATAAGAATTTTACTGACATATTAGGATTTAAAAATTTGAGTCCTTCTCAGAAAACGTATGTAATATAAAGAATGTATACTAAATTTCACTGACCAAAGTAACAATTAACCTGGTATTGCAACAAAAATTTTACTGGCTTAAATTTAAAATCTTAGAAATCTTATTTAATTCCTAACTGAATCAAACTAAACATAATAAATAAATGCGTAGCATTTATAACAATTACCAAAAACTGATATATCTGATAGCAAAAAATATATCTAATGATCAATGCCTGAAAAGTAATTAATTTGCTATCATCGATACATAATTAATACATTGGGAATACTTGGAGTATAAATATGATACGTGGAGTTAATATTGAAAAGATGTAATTTTAAATGGCATGCTATCAATATTATATACTCCTATGATACTGAAATTTAAAAGTTCCCATGAGGTTGCAAGCCTGTGCGTGAACTTTATTCAATAAGTGAAGTACCGACGGTTAGCTCAGTGGAGACTGGAACCTCGGACAATGCCCTCCGTAAACCGAAACCACTGAGCCACCACGCCGGCAATTTTGTTATTGTTAATTCCCTTATTTTTGTTACTTTAATATAAATGTAATTTAAGAGATACCTTATTATTGATTTATTACTACAATAAGTATCTAAATTAAAATTAATATTTAAATTTATATCATCAATTATAAAAGAACTTCCTTTTGGGTTCTTAATAGTATAAAATAATGTGTCTAGTAGATCATTGGTACGGACATTTTTTATAAATAATAAAACTATTTTTCCATATATTTTCAGTAAAAGCTAACACTAGATAAAAATGCATTTTTGCAAAATATGATACCCAAATATTATTTTATAAATATTATACCCAATCATTATTTTTTCCTTCATTATGACACATTCTGTCAATAAAATTTTAATAAAAGAAACTAGTGCACTATTAGATTCAATGAACATATTTTTTGAATAATTTATAAATTTACTAGTTCTAGAAAATTTTGCTTGGCTTGTTTCAAAATCTTGAATATTGGTTAACTACTGGTTACTACTGGCTAAACGATTACTTAAAGTTTAAATTCAAGTATTTCAAAATTAGTAAAGTTTAATGCTCTTTAAATTTAAAATTACTATGTTTAAATATATTGTTATACATTGATTTGACTTAACCTCTATTTCACACGATTCTAAGAACAAGTTGAAAACTAAATGTGGCAGTTTTAATCATATGATTTATAGTTAGTTTCCATACCAAAAACAGTGTTAATCAGTGCATCGGTACAACATTCATTATTACTGATATAACATCAACTATACATGGTCTTAAAACTATGTTTTAAAACAAATTTGACAAGCAAGGATAAAAACTACTCATCTCTTTTCAGACATGAAAATTTAAATTAGTATTAAAAGGCTAACCCGTTTAAAGACAATATATAAATAAATGTTATATACTTGTTCAGTAAAAGTTTAAATCATCCCTTCCTTCCTATTATGTAATCTCAATTTCCTTGTTTTATTATCGTTCTTCACTTGCTGACTAGTTTTGTATAGTTCAGCATATCCATTTATATAATGTTTAACTTATTTATTTCATTTTATTTTTAAGTTACTCTGACCACCAATCTCATTTATATGTTTATTATTGTTATTTAAGTTTTTGTGTACTCTTACGATCAATAATTAAATATTATTTCATTTATGTTTATCTTGATTGCAAGTTATCATCATTCAGTGCGTGGTCAACTTATTTTTATTGTTTTAATCATGTCTATGTCGATTGTTTGTAACTATAGAGAACAAAAATCATTTAGTTTATTACTAATCAGTGGTACGTTTGAAAATCTACAAATAGATTTATCAGGTAACCCTTGTACACAGTTGGCAGATATCCACGCGTTCTACATACAGTGGACTTGAACCCACAAACTTGTCACACTAACCTCCAGTGTGTTGTTTCTTGTCCCACGTGCTGAACTTTCTGGGTGGATAATTTAGTAACCTTAATTCCTATTTAATGTCACACCTGATTGTACTTGATAGTCTATCTTACTTAATATATATATATAATAAAATATCTGAAGCTTCCTTTTATCACCTAACTATTTATTCTGTTAATATTTCCCAAAAAATTTTAAATTATATAAAGATTTATTGCACAGACAAACGTCAAATTCACTTCCTCTTTGATATTTGTAACTACATCATATTAATAGTTTAAAGTAAAATAAATAAATACAATAGTTATGTTTATGGAAAATATAACTGCTTAAATATTATTTATATAATACACGTTTAAGAAAATTAAATAAATCTATGGTAAAATGCTATTAAGGAATCTCATAAATGTTTTTCAAAGTAACCGATTCTTAAGGCTGCTAACAAACGATTTCAAATTGATAATTTTTTTAATATTCATGTAGTTTATTGAAGTAATGTGGCCTTAGGAAGTTATATGAGTGTCTAAAAATATCGTTCTTAAGTTAGTACCTTGTATAAAATTAAAACTACGAATTTATGAAACGCATGCTGTCTTTCAATATTTCTACTCATCAAATAAAATAATTTAAAAAACGTGAAAACAAAGAGATTTAGTACTAGTAACATATCCAAATTATTAAATAAATATAATGAGCTTTCCTTTTTAGTTTTTCTATAGATGAATTAAATTAAATAGTAATAAATGAAAAACAATGAATAAGATTGTGAAAAAAACATAAAGCACAACCAAATAAGAAAAAACAACCATAGTAAAACACAATATATGAATATGACGAATAAAAGATTCCACATCACATATTTTCAATAGGTATTAGGAGTCAGTCTTGTTCTTGTTCACAAGTTCAGTGCTTGATGTTAAATTATATCAACAGCCTTTGCAGGAATCCATTAGAGTGTAAGTTTCTCAATATTGCCTGGCAGAATATTCCATTTTAACTGTTCAATATGCTTGGAATTAGTTAATCAATTACTCTTCTTCACATCGCTGGATTTGTATTAGTACATTTTATAACATGGTTTGGTATATTTTTTTATCGATTCTGGAAAAATCCTTTGATTTAGATGTTTCTAAATATAATTTAGTATCTATATTGCAAACATATAGATAATCAAGTGTATTGAAACAATTTATTATGATTATTTAAAAAAGCTTGGGTATTTTATTAAATTTAAAAAACAGCGTAAAAAAAGTAATTATTACTAGAAATGTTTGCAGCTCTTTGTTCAACATTTAATGGAAAAGTTCAGTCACCACTTTTAGTCACCACTCCCATGAGTCAACCAACGTCTTTACCGTTACCCTTGGTCGACATCTTTAGTCGGCGCCATTATTCGATGCCTTTAGCCGATGTCTATAGTCGATACCCTTAGTTAACACATTTAGTTCATGTGTTAAGTTCTTATTCAACACCGTTGGTCGAATCCTTTATTGATGTTTTTACTCAACAAATTTTTCCTTGTCCGATTCATTTATCGAAACCGATATATTTGGTTGGTAAACTTTATACAAATGAAAACCCCTAAACAAGTATACACGAAAAGGTGCTATTCTCTTTTATTTTCGAACCTGTTTTAAAAATTGGAGTATCTTTGGATCTGTTATTTGTACAACATTAAATTAGAGTGATTTATTTTAAATTAAAATAATGGTTTAAAGTTATTCAACTTTTGACATTTCTTATGGCTGCCATTTTGAAACTGATAGAGATAATCTTTTCATTTTTTTACACTACCCTAACTAGGTTAAGAAACACTCACAGACAGACAATTAAGAAGCCACATGTTAAGAAGAACTATTTTGCTTATTTATATGTCTACTATCATATTCTGAAGTTGTGCCAACCTCTCACGAAACAACCTGTATATATATTAATAGGCCTTTACATACTATTGTAGATAAAAACGTTGAGTAATAACATTAAGAAAATTTTGTTAGGGTTATTTAGTACAAGCCAGGAAGATATATTAATTTATAAAATGGTCTGACAATTCATTTTGTATAATTTTCGTCAAAATAAGATATATTTTATACTTGTATAAATCTTGTAGGCACAATAACTAAGCGTAACTACTTTAATGGAGTTCAGTTTGCTTGTGTATTAGGATTGTAGGCCGAATTCCTAAAATCACAGTTTGCTTAATTTATATTTTGTTAACTTAAACATAATGTTTTAAGAAGATCGTTTAACTTTCATTAAAAATGTTATCAAATTAAATCTAAGGTATTCAAATATTTAGTTTCTTTATAATGTTAACAAGACTTTTGAAATAGTTGGCCTTCTTCGATACTTGTAAACTTAATAATGAATTTGTATCAATTTGACGTGTGTTAAATAACTTCTTACTATAGTTTATTAAAAATCCTGAGTGAGTTATAATAGCTCAGGATAGTACTACTTTTTTACTGATTATCTTAACAACAAAATAAAATGTTTTTAAATATTTAACAAAATAAAATTAAAATACGAATAACATTTAAAGAAAATTAAAAAAAAATTTTAAATGTAAAACTAATTTGAAAAGGGTTAGTTGAATAATATATACATTTACCTAATATATACTATACGCTGAAGACTCTGCAATTGGCTGTTTATAAAATTACCAACAAGACTAAAGATTTTACTCTAATAAGCACTCTTTATATAAAAAATCTCATTTCAAAAGCTTAGTCACTTATCTTGGTCAAATTTTATGAAGATTACAATTTTCTTAGTTAAATTAAATATAAATTATCGCTGTAAAATTCAATTGCTAAAATGATTTCTTTTTAATTATTTAAAAATCTATCTTTGTAGCCAGGCATTAAGTGACACCTTGAAATGACGATTCCAAGTAGCAACATAGAGTAGGACTAGAGATATATAGTTTATTATACATATCTGAATTACAAATAGTTTTTTAAGTATAAAAAAAATTCAAGAACTGAAAACCATATAATGTTTATACGTCCATGATGTATATTGCATGTGTTATAACACATAAAGTGCAATTACTGAAATATATTTCCGTAGGGTAATT